>JAOXYA010022291.1:0-13399 GCA_028565675.1 Sorex palustris | reverse complement strand
CTGTATTGCAAACTGTAAAGCCGGAAAAGGAGGGGGTGAGGGAAAAGAGCGGGGTGGGAGGCAGGGAAGGAGGAAGGGAGGGAGAGAGAAAGTGGGGACATTGGTGGTGGGAAATGTACCCTGATGAAGGGACAGTGTTGGTACATTACATGACTGTAACCCAATCATGAATGACCTTATAACTGAATCTCACTGTGATTCAATTAAAATGGAATAAATAAGAATATAAAAAGGAGCGATATATGTTTTTTCTTAAATATAGCTGCTGTGTTAAGATGGAGGGGATGATAAGTTCGGAGGGGGCTCTTGCAGTTTTTTAGGCGAACCTGAAGCGAAGAGAACTCATCACACCTTGTCTATCTGCAGGTCAGAGTTGGGGTGGTAGGCAGGCACCCCGCTTCCCAGACCCTAGCCTGAAGTGAGGTGATGGGAGGATGCAGAGGAGGGCTGTGAGAATGAGAGGAACCAGGGTCCCTGAGCTTTGCTTCTGTTTTTTTAATCAATCAATCAATTAATTAATTAATTTTTGCTTTTTGGGTCACACCCGGCAATTCACAGGGGTTACCCCTGGCTCTTCACTCAGGAATTACTCCTGGCCGTGCTCAGGGGACCATATGGGATGCTGAGCGTCGAACCCGGATCGGCCACGTGCAAGGCAAATGCCCTACCCGCTGTGCTATTGCTCTAGCCCCTTCTGTTTTGTTTTAGATGTATTTCAGTTTTGCCTTTTGTTTTGGTGCCACCCCTGGCCGTGCTCAGGGCTTCCTCCTGGTTCTCAGCTCAGGGCTTTACTTCTGGCCAAGCTCAGGGGTCCTAAGTGGGCCCAGGAATCCGCTGTGGCTGCTGCAAGTCTCCCACTGTCTCTCTCATTTGCATCGAACTTCCTCTCTGCCACCTAGGATGGTGTCTCTTGCTGGCTTTTACTTCTCTGAGTAGTAGACTGAGGCTTTGGACCCAGTATCTTTAAGGGATCTTTCAGTGCTAAAATTCTTTCATTACTTTTAAAAACTTAGTAGCCAGAAAAAAAAAAGCAGATCAAACCTGGTAAAATTACTGAGATCTTTAAAAAAAAAAAATCCACAGGCATTATATGCAATTGAATGAAGGCCAGAGAGTTTCACTAGCACTGATTCATCACAGAATGATCCTAATGAGAATAATGGGGATCATGTTCAGTGACTGTTTTCTTAGAGGTCCACATAGCATACCCAGCCATAGGATCTGTTTAGTATGAGCATATGGCCTAGAGGTTCCTGGTTTCCTGGCCTTTCTCATTCAAGTGCTAAAGGCTTTTGACCCTTAGAGGAGGTGCAGGGGTGTGTGGAGGGGGTTAGAGCTGGTGGGGGAGGGATGGGTTTGTTGGAATGAGACCCACCCTTATTCACTAGGGCACCTTTCAATTTGTAGGCCATCTGCTTTTCTCTTGGTTGTATTTCATCATCCTGGAGTTCGATCCTCTTTCATTCAGATGTCCACTGGGTTCTGAGAATCAGAACTCGGTTCTCTCTTTGCCTCTTCCTCTTCCTTCCTTAGTTGCAGGATTGCAACTCACCCCCAGCTCAGTGCAGACCAGCCCATGTGTCAGAATGTCGAGTCCCAAAACAGCTTCCAAAGTGCCCTTGATGTTCAGAAACATGGTCCAGGTACCTTTTGAGACGAGACACCCAGCCATGTGCATCTCCTCTGCCCCCAACTTCATGGACATGCTGTCAATTCTATATAGTAACACTCAAGTTTTATTTAAGTATTATTTGTTTTTTTGTTCACATCCAGTGATGCTCAGGGGTTACTTCTACCTCCTCTCTCAGGAATTCCTCCTGGCGGTGCTTGGGGGACCATATGGGATGGTGGGGATTAAACTCAGGTCGGGCGCATGCAAGGCAAATGCCCTACATGCTGTACTGAAACTCCAGCGTAACAAACAACTGTTCTAGTTTTGCCTGTGCTACCGCATTTCTCAGATGCATTCTTCGATGCCAGTGTTCTGGATGATTCCAGTTTGTAGCAGGTCCTCATTGAGCTTCCATCCCGAACTCTGTCTGAGGTGAGTGGGCTGTCTCCTGCTCACAATCTGATCACGCTGATAGATGTGGGGTCCTGGTGGGCTCTGTCATTAGTAACAAATACTACATTGTGCTTGGGAAATGCCAGCACTGGGGGGTGCTTGCAGTAGCTCCCGGGAGGAACACAGCACAAGCTTATCTGCAGAGTTTGGAAATGATGCATTTTCTACGGAGGAAGATGGTAGTACCTGTGTTTTTTCTCCAGTGGCCTTGGAGCTGAAGCTTTGTTCGTGTCCCTATTTGCCTTTCGAATCTTAAAATCAGAGGACTTTTTTGTACTTAATCAGGTTTTCCACTGAGATAATTCCAACAGCTTCTTTGTTTACTTATAGTTTATAGCATTTGAACTTTTTCTGTCAGGGATACAGCTGGGTGGTAATAGCTTTTAACAGAGATATAAGTTACACAGTCTGTAGATATAAATGACTCCAGTCTGTAGATAGTTGTTTCCGGAAGACTTTTATGGGCTGGAGAGAAAGCCTGGGGCTTAGGGTACTTTGACCTTGCATGTAACAATCCCTCCTTCAGCCTGTGGAATTGCATGTGGTCTACTGAGCACCAGAAGTAACCTCCAGAGCAAAGAGCCAGAAATAGCTCCTGAGACATTTACATAGATAAAAGAGATAAAGATTTCTAGAACAAGTCTATCACCTTCCCCTTAAAAAAAAAATAAATCTTTTCAGCAGTTACTTTAAAAGAGAGTCTTAGCCACCCACACTTCCGAAAGGTCTGCAGATACTTATTATCAGTAGACTTATTTACATTCTGCACATAGCCCTGAGCTCTGTCCTTATTCAAAATCCTCATCTCATTTCCTGGTGATCAACTCCAGAATGTCTTCAGGACTCGGGTTAATCCCAGCCTTTGGACCCACTGCCTTTGGGAGGGCGTATATTAAGAGTACCTCCAAGTGGCTTAAAAAACAAAAAGGGCAGATGATCTATCAGAAACACGGGGCCAGTAATAACAGGTAATGTTTGCTGAGTGTGCCAGATTGTATCCTAAGAGTTTGAAGTGCTGTATTAGTTCATTCGCACTGTTCCGATGAGGTCATTATTAATGTGATCCTCCTTTGTGCCTGAGGAAGTGTGGCTTAAAAGCTTATTACCTTCCCCAAGGTTCTACCTGTACGGAGTGATGAAACGGGGACTTGAGCTGGGGGTGGGAGCCCAGAATGCCTACTTACAGGATCTGGGGACAGTTCTGGGCTTACAGTGAGGGAACATAAATTTGTACTGGGGAATGGAGACTTTCCACGGGCAAGATGACTCAAAGGTGATCCGTATTTTTTACCTGATGGGGTTTAGTGAGAATCTTTTCCTGAACCCTGGCAGCCTTTGCCATTCTTGCCGAGATCAATGCTGTTGTGTGTGCACAATGGTTGCGGTGCTCTACTTGTATGCTTTATTTGATGAATTCCTTGAAACCCCCTAGAATTTTCCTCGGGTGTATCACTTGGACTTCTTGAGGCCACATTGCTCGGGGATGACTGGGTTTGCTTTTTTTCTGGTTTTGTCCATTTTCAAAATAATGGACTTATTCTCTTTCAATATAGTTTTCAATTTGGATTCATGTATAGGCATTTTCTACTTAAAATAATTTAGAACTGTCCTTAGAAAATGAAATATTTATACAGACATTTTTTATTTTTGGTCAGGGTGCCCTGCAGTATTTAGGCTTACCCCCGGTAGACTCAGGGGATAATATGGGGTGTTAGGGAGAGAACGCAGGTTGTCCACAAAGCAAGTATCTTACCTTCTGTACTAACTCTCTGGCCCCGGGACTGTTTTTTTTAAGCATTTTGACTGTATAGCTTTATGTTTAGTGTTCCAACTAAAAATAACACCAACATTGAAAACTTCAGGTTAAGTTATATTAACTTTAGTAACTTTATAAGGACGTTTATAGTATTTTCTTTTATCATCAGGTACAACACACTGTTTGAGAGACTCTCAAATTTGAACACACAGCAGAGCTTTTAGGAAACTTGTTAGCACATCTTCCTGGACCATACCCCAGAGTCTTAACTCAGTAATCCTGGGGTGGTGTCGAGGATTTGCATTTTCTAATTTCTAGGTCATGTGAATACTGCTGCACCCAAGATCAATATAGAAAGCCACTGCATTACACAAAGGATGTTTTGACAACGAACATGAGTCTGTTATCAAGTGCTAATGAAATACACACCTTGTTGCTATAATACAGACCATCGATACAGACTTGAACTCATGCTTTAAAGATATATTCAGTGGACTATTATTTAGCCTTGATGAGTGGATTCCCCCCAGACTCCAAAGAACAAGTGTGTGCTAGAGAGAACAGCAGTGGTTGCAGGGGGGTCTTGGGGGGAGGGAAAGGCTGGTTCTGCGTGAGTGCAGAATAACACTGGGGATGGACTTCCTGGTTCTGTATTTGACTTGGAATGGTAAAACTCGTGATTTGTATATTTTACCACCAAATGAGTACTAGCTCTCCTTTCCCCAAATGGACTCTTTCTGGTTTGATTCTCTGAAAATTTCGTAGTAGCAGGGTTACCCCATTAATACTGAGTCCCCCTAGCATCTAAGCTGAGACCTTTGGTTACCTTTTCCTTTGACTTGAAACCAGAGAGAAATGAACAAAATTCAGGGAAAATGCAAAGTGAAACAGGACAATTTTACTGATTATCATTATTATTATTTTAAAATTAAATCAAATTACATTTTTGTAAAGTGGTTCACAGTAATTCATTGCATTTCATATTCAGACACCAATCCCATCACCATTGTACTTTCCCGCTACCATATTTTGAATGTCTCCACCCCAAATCCCAAACAGTGCCCCCAAAGCAGAACCCAAACAATTTTGTATTGCTTCTTATGAGTAATCTGCTGAAGTTTCCTTAGAGGAAAGTGTGTGAAGATTGTTATATTTCATCCTGGAGCCATTAAACCTTTATAAAGAGATTATTAGCATGTTTGTTTAGCCCCATCAAATGTTGTGTGCTACTCTTGGTACATCAGTGGTATAGAATATGAAAGCATTCACTGCCATGTGCTCCAGCACTGTAGAACTGTCCTCCTGTTGTTCATCAATTTGCTCGAGTGGGCACCAGTAACGTCTCTATTGTGAGCTCCAGGAATTCTAAAATTTCGAATTATAGGTTTAGCTTATAAATTTAGATTACAGAGTAGGTTCACTCATGGGTGAGGCCTTTGATGAGATTATGCACCAGGGGCATTTTGTGGGTGTGACTGCCAAGCTACTGGTAAACTAGGGAGATGGGCACGGAGGAGGCCCAGTCCCACTCTGAGTGAGCTTGGAGAGTTCAGTTATGGGTTCCGCATACCTGGGTTTTTCTGCAGATTTACTCATGGGTAAGGCTGGTCTGAGCCTGTGGAGAGCGGCCGTGAACAAGGTGAACAAGGTGATAATTGAGTTCTGGAGGTTCTGCTGGGGCTCTGTTGGGGCAAGGAGGGGAACTTCCCCGCCCAACCTCTGAGTTGCTCGGGTTAAGACAGCCTGGTGCAGGGTCCGGAGGCATCTCTGTGGCGTGCTCAATCTTACTGATTATTTAAAAAAAAGCTCTCCAAGACCTTGGGCCAATTGAGATCATGTGAAAGGTACTCCAGTGAGGGAACATGGGTCTTAGTAGACTGGAGTATATGCCTCACAGCTCTGGGGTCAAGACACAGGATCCTGTGAGCAGAGCTGGGTGAATCCAGTGTGCCTCAGAAAGTAATGAAGTGGGTCAAGGACTGAAAATTCAGTAGTCAGTACTCGTAACAAGAAAGTCGCATCCGTGTTTGTCCCCATTTGGTCATGTTAAAGTTGAATCCTTTGAAAATAGATCTTTATAAATAGTAAGTCTTCTACCTTCCCAAAAGAGATAGCATTTCATAGCAACCACTAGCCCCCATTATTACGGGAAGATCTAAGTTCTAGCAGGGCCAACCTTGTGCCACTATGTTAGTCCGGGTTCAAACTAGAAGATGGGAACCTGGACCCTACCAGGTGGGGATCCTCTTCCCAGAAGTTGCTTGTTTGCTGATGGAGAGGTAATAAGAGAAGTCATGGCCATTAGGCCATTTCCTATCCCGCCCCGTAAGGCAAAACCTACATCATACCTTGTGGCCAAGAGTCTTATAAAAAAGGCCTAAAGGTTAGAATTGGTTAGAATTCTGAGGTCTAGGAACTTAGGTCAGGACAAGCCTGTGAGCTGACCTCTAGCTGTTGTTTAGCAGCTGTTCCTTTGGCTTAGGATGCTAGTGGCATCAGACTAGAAATAGCTCTATGACTGTCACCTAGAGAAATCACGTCTTTGTGTTTCATGCCCAGCTTGTCCATCATTGCCACACTTTGTTGACTTTTATTCTTCAATCGCCCATCACTTTCTTTGTTGCTGCCATGACTGACATCACACAGTCTGATTGTGATACTCGCTGGGGGCTGAATGCTTTATTGTGGTGGTGGGGATCCCCTTGGGGTTCTGGTAGATAACTGGGATTGCACTGGCATGGGGGGTGCTATTGGCATCAAACTCGAGGTATCGCGCGTACAGTGCGGGTGCTCTACCACCAAACCTTTCTCTTTCCAGGAGAGAGTTTCTGTCAAATGTTACAGAATTGCACTTCAGGGTTATTATGTGTTTAGTCTTTTTCAATTGCAAAACTGAAGGAATGAGTTTTCTCCCATTTTATGTAAAAAAGTCTAAATATAATAGCCTTCTTTTTGCCTCTTGGCTTGCAAAGCCTAAAGTCCTGATTGTCTGGCGCTTTGCAGTAAAGTTTGCTCCTCTCCAGCATTTTAGAACCCTCTTCAGAATTTTACTAGCCTTCCCGTGAAACTGTGATTGAGATGAGTTCTGCCTCCAGGCAGAAAGACTTAGGCTGCATCATTAGCCTGAGTTGGAGTGCCTGATGTGTTCAGTTACACCTTCATGGTGTTCAGCTGTGCATGTGGGCTTCACTGTCTGCCTGCTGGCATGCCCCTGCCCGCTTCTGATTCTCTGCCCGCTGCCTCCGTATCTCGAGCCCTTTCCTTATGTCTCCGCTCGCCATGGCCAGTTCCACCTGAGCACAGGTCACTAGATTCTGACCCACTGCTCAGCAAGCACGCTCGTCAGTGGGTGTTGACTTCAAGTACTGAGTTTAACACTTCATCTTACATAACTGCTATGGCCACTACTTGAAATCAGTCCTTGTTACCCAGCATAGAAAACTAACTAGCACAGGGGGCTGGAGCAGTAGTACAGCTTGTAGGGCGTTTGCCTTTCATGCGGCTGACCCGGGTTCGATTCCCAGTATCCCATATAGTCCCCCGAGCACCGCCAGGAGTAATTCCTGAGTGCAGATCCAGGAGTAACCCCTGTGCCTCGCTGGGTATGACCCAAAAAGGAAAAAAAGAAAAAAGAAAAGAAAACCAGCGTAGATCTTGGAGAGGGTCTCTCTTTTGAAAAGGATTTTCCCCTTCCTGTTTCCCCTACTTCTTATTCTTTTAAAGAATGTACTGTAACACTGTAGCACTGTGCTCGGATTGTTCATCGATTTGCTCCAGTGGGCCCAGTAACTGTCTCCATTGTGAGACTTGTTGTTACTGTGTTAGGCATATCGAATGCGCCACGGGGAGCTTGCCAGGCTTTGCTGCGCGGGTGGGATACTCTGGGTAGCTTGTTGGGCTCTTGAGAGGGGCGGAGGAATCGAACCCAAGTTGACCAGGCCAGGTTGACTGGGCCAGCTTGGCTGGGCCGGCCACGTGCAAGGCAAACGCCCTACCTACTGTGCTATCGCTCCAGCCCCCTTTAAATAATGAAGTTCAGAAATGTTTGCTACCGCTATCTTTTTCTGTCACTTAAAAAACTCTGTGCTTCCTTTTTGCATCCTGCTGTGGCCTTCAGACTTAGATTTTTGTGTAGTAATGTTGTTCCCTGTGATCTTTTTCTCGCTTTTGTGTCTCACCTGGTGACGCTCCGGGGCAATAACTGAACTCCTGGCTCTGTACTCAACGTGGCTCACTCTTGGAGTGCCCCGGAACTATCTCCGAGGTGCTGGGGATTGGATCTGAGCATGCAGAGGAGACCCCTTGAGTTCTTCAGAGAGAGCAAAAATTCATTTTGTCCCCTTCATGTCACTTTCAAATGACAGATTTTCACAGTTGGTCTGTCATCAAGAATTTCTGCTTTAAAGCCAGATTCCATCCTCAAAGAACCTCAATATGATCTCAGTAGAAAGCTCTCTACTTGATGAAAATGCCAAATAAGCCTGCTTTTATTGTATTCATAGATAATGAGTGTCCCGTACTTTTTTTGTATGATGTATGAGCACCTTGAAAACTGAACTTTTTTTTTTCATGGAACTGATATGTTTGTAAGATGAAGTGTTATTTAATAAACAGTTTTTCATTTTCAGGCATTCTTGAAAGATAACTACTACTATGGCATAAAAAGCCCATTAGTTTTTCTTAATCAACCAAATGCTGTTTAATTTCATGTAAATTGATGTTTTTATGCTAAAGCAGAAAAGATATTGCTTCCTTTCTTTTAACTTGTGCAATGGCTGAATAGAGTCTGAAATAATTAAATGAAAAGTTTGGTCTTTTGATTAAACAGTCAGAAAGCCTGAAAGGTTATTTAAGGACCCATTCTGCGTGGTTTCGGGTGACTGCATGCCCAGGGTAATACCTGTTGTCTTGGTGTCATTATTAACGGCACTTTCTTTCATTCTGAGGTGTCTGATGATAAATTGGATTGTGACCCAGTAAGAGCATGTTAGCTTGGTATCTGTGACTTGCTGTCTCATTTAAATAATCATTCACCTTGCAAGGCTTGTAGCTGGAGACTATTGTGTAGCTGCAAGACTGCAGACTGAATATACCGGCACCTCCTCCAGCTCACTGCGTTAGAGGAAATGAAAACCAGTGAAAGAAACTGCATTCAGGGGCAGAGAGATACAGTCCGGCAGGTGAGGTGGGTGGTTTTCACACAGACAACCCAGGTTCGATCCCCGCAACCTTTATGGTCCCTCAGTGTGATCCCTGAGCCAGGGATTACTTTGAGCACCAGTGGATATGGCCCCCATACCAAAAGCACCAAAACTAACAAAAAACCCTTGTTCATCTCTTGTTGGAAACATACGCGATTTCTTTCTCGGTACATGCTTAATTTTTTATGTGTTTAAACTGGGGACAGGGACTAGAGCAATGGCACAGCTGGTAGGCCGTTTGTCTTGCGTGCAGCTGACCTGAGTTCGATTCTCAGCATACCATATGGTCTCCCAAGCATTTCCAGGAGTAATTCCTGAGTGCAGAGCTAGGAGTAACCCCTGTACAAAGCAAAACAACAACAGCAACAAAAATAAAAATAAAAAATAAACTAGGAACAGCTCCCTCCTCACATGTTTTTTGCTTATATACTTATTTTTATTAGACACTTCTTTCAATCGTGGTACATTGTGCATTGCATCGATTATTTTAATATTTATAATATTTATACAGGTTTGTGGCATTGAACATGGTAGCAATGATGTGCGACCACCATCTTACATCTACACCAGATCTTTTCATTATTCCCACATGAACTTTGCCATTAAATAGTAGTTCCCCTCCCCCAGGCTTTGTTCATAGCCCACAGTCTGTGTCTGTGCAGACATTTTCCGTTGAGTTCTTTCGTTATAGCCATTCTTCGCCCTGAACTCTGTTCTTGGCCCCTCCACCAGCTTAATTTTGAATGATTTCCTTCTCAGGAAGTGACTCTCTTCCTTTCATCTGTGCAATTTCCAATGTCAAATCGTGTTTTTTTCTCCAAAACTGTGTTATTTGTATTCTGGAGTCTTCTTAGAGTCAGCAATAACTGCATGCACCTCTTTCTCCTTTTCCTCTGTTTCTGTGGGGTCTAAATTTGGGTCCCTTCTGAGAAGTTCTTTGTCAGTTGAAGCGGACTCCTGCCGCATTGCTCTCTTGTTCTAACTGGCTCCTGGGTCCTCTGCAGTGGCTCGTTTCCTTTGTCTCCCCGTGGAGTTGGATTCAGACCAAACCTCTTTGTTTTTAGAGCAGTAGCGAACTTGACAGTGGTGGTGGGGCCCGGTGACTTCGGATGTATTTGTTAAGCTCCTGTGTGATAAAATAATACAAATATCAAATATCAAAATAGATGTGTAGCCAGACGTACAGACTCTTTCATAGGTGTCCTATACTCAGGATGGGTGAAGGGTGTCTTTAAAGGCCAGTGGGAAATTTAGGTTGGTAGGTACTACAGTCTTTCTAATGAAAGGTACTCATTCTGTGGTGCCCTGCAGGCTTCTCTCTCTCTCTCTCTCTCTCTCTGTCTCTCTCTCTCTCTCTCTCTCTCTCTCCCCCTTCCCCCTCTCTCTCACTCTTACAACTGCCCTGCCATCTCTCCCAGCACAAAGATCACAACTTGCTTCAGCCTTATTTGGAGTGGATCACTGCCGTGTTATCATGGAGAAAGTTTATTGGTGGGTATTATCTTCAGATTGGCATGATGGTGTGAATCTCTGAAAGGACACATGACTTTGCCCCACACGCTCTGAGATTATTTCCTGATCTCTCTGTGTTCTGCTCTGTGGCTCTCTGTGAAAGTGACCTCTCCCCCAACTTGAGCTGAGTGTGCTATTGTCCTAATTCATCATGGTAGACCAGTTGGACTGTTCCTCCTCTTTGGGGGGCAGAGAGGAGAGTTAAGCCACATTCAGGGGCTGTTCCTGGCTCTGTGCTGAGGGGTGAGCCCTGGCAGTGCTCTGGGGGGCGGGGGTGGCCTATGTGGTACTGGAATTCAGGTTTGATCCAGGCCTGGCCACTGGCACCTCACATCATGGGTCATCTTGATAGCCCTATACTGCTATTTCTGACATGCTGCTTTAACTTGACTGAGTTATATTTATTTTATTATTTATTAATTTAAAAAAATCCAAGAGTGGTTTGCAAGCAGTTCCCGCAAATGAATTTTAGGCATCGAATATTCCAAAACCAATTCTACCGCTAGTGTCTACTTGACCCCACCAGTGTTCCTGTGCTCCTTCCGGGCCCCTCCGCCCATGCCCTCCTGCCCAAGCCTGACACCTGACAGGCACATTTTGAAGTTTGATACTTGTAGTTTGAATCTCCTGCTCACACTGTTGCCGAGTCTGTGCTTTGGATATGTAACTCTACCGCTCCCTCACACCCTCTGTGTATCCGAGGCCCCTGACCCTTCCTCGTTGTCCCATTACTTCCCTTTCTCATCTCTCTCCTCCCCCCTTTATTTCTTCCCTTCACTGCCCTTCTCCTTCCGGTACTCTGGGTTCAAGGTGACCCAGGCATCCTCCCTTTGTTTACTACATTTTCTTGTCCAGTTATCCTCAGTGCCACAGATAAGTGAGGTCCCACTGTTTGCTTTTCTTTTTATAGCTTATTTCACTCCGCATGATGCCTTCCAGGTCCAACTTGCTTGCGGCAAACGGCATGATTTCCTCGTTCCCTGCAGCTGCATAGTACTCCATTGTGGATCTACACCATGTCTTCATAATCCACTCGTCTGTCTTTGGACCCCTAGGTTGATTCTGGATCTTAGCTATTGTACTGGGTTCTGCAGTGAAGAAGGCCTTCTTTGAATGGATTTTCTTTCCATTTTTGCTCCTTTAGGTTAACGATATCTGTGAAGTTACATATTCCAGTTCTCAATTTAAGTAATATCTTAAAATGAGAAAACGTAGCTCAGAAACATACCCAGGGGCCTTGGTGCTGTGAATTATCTGTTGGGAGGGATGGTTGGGGTTGGGAGCTGGCATCCTGGATCTGGTTGGAAGGTAGCCTGGTCATCTGAAATCGGGCTGAGTGGAAACTTGGGGCTCAGCCTCACTGGTTTCTCCCAGTATTGCTGGCAGTTGTGTGCCTGACAGGGCCTCAGGGCTTTCTGTGAGTACCGTAAATACCATAGATACTGTGCACTTGCAAGTAGACCCCAGTCATCCCCACCCTCCCTGCTCCTCTCTGAAAGCCAAGGATGATTTAAGTGACCCAGAGCTTCTGGAACGTGTGCGGCGTTGTGCAGCCGGATCCTGGATTGCAGATTCAAGTTCAATTCTCTCGTAACCCCCTCTGCTCTCTTCCATGCTGACTGCGTCGTGCTAAGCGATGGGGGCTGGATGGAGATTGGACGTGGGCCCAGCAAAGGACGTGTGAGAGCTACCAGGTCAGAGACAGAACCAGAATGTCTTCCAGCCCCTGATTTCCTTGTTTTGCATTTGGTGGTTGGTTGGCACGCAGGAATGATGGAAGCCCTAAAGAATGGTTGAGATTTTAGGAGCCCTGTAAAACAAGACGGTTTTGTCACCTGAGACTTGGCTTTGGGTAAGAGATACTCTGTTTGAACAGGAGGACTTGTGATCTTGTGGTTAAAAAGGGCAAAAGAGGTTGAGAGTTGATAGGCACGAGAACCTTTCGGCATCTGTACCGCAAACCATAACATGTAAATGAGAGAGACAAAGTGAGAGAGACAGAAGAGAGGTGCCTGCCCTAGAGGCCGGCTGGGGTGGGGGAGGTTTGAAGGGGTGGGAGGGAAACTGGGGACACTGGTCCTGGGAAGTTACCCTTGGTGGTGGGGTGGGAGTTGGAATATTGTAAGACTGAAACGCAATCCTGAGCAATTTTATAATGCGCTATCTCACGGTGGTTTAAAAAATCGTAAAAAAATAGTGGTTGAGGTTTTTCTCTGGGTTTCAGTAGTGCCGTAAAGGGTAATATTAGCCTCCCTGCATGCAAAGTGGGGCCTGAGGGAGCAACCAAGCCAGTGATGTTCCAGAGGAGGCAGGAGAAGGAGACTGTGCTTCTGGGAGATGCTCTGGGGAGCGCAGACGTGGATCCATGCTGGTTCCTTCCAATGCTCTGTCAAGGGTGACAGAGAAAAAAAGTACGAAAAAACTCAGAACTTGCTGGGAAGAGTTGAGGGTGGTGTTGTGAGGTCAGATGATTGGGGAGATCACACAGCAGAGACACTTTTTTCACCCCAGTTGGAACAAAAGGGGGAGTTGACCAGAGAATGGATTTTCTGAACAGACCCCTGGAATATTCTGGAGAATGGGAATGCTCACAAGGTGGGGAAGGACAGTGCTGAGTTTTGTCCATTGATAAGTTTTGTGTACCCACATTGTACTCAGGAGGTCTGGGGGCCCATTGGGTTAGGGGGCGTTTGGCAGTTGGGTTCTCAGTGGCTCTGCACTCAAGCCAAGGATGCTCTGGGACCCTGTGATGCTGGGGACCACCAGGACCATACCTGGTAGTGCTTGGGTTGTGTGTGGTGCAGGGATGGGGCCCGGACCCCTGTAATAGCTGCGCCCCCCCCCCCCCCTAAAACTTTACTAAAA
>JAOXYA010022284.1:0-13399 GCA_028565675.1 Sorex palustris | reverse complement strand
GTGTTTGATCATTGCATGACCAAGATTTAAACCTGAAAGCTTTGTAACTTTTCCCACAGTGATTCAATAAATAAATAAAAATAAATAAATAAAAATAAATACATAGAAATATGGAAAAAAAATGTTTGGCTGGGTCAGGGAGAGAGGGCCAAGGATTAATGTTCCTGCTGTGCATATGGGAGCCAGGGTTCCATCCTTCGAGCACCTGGAGCACTACTGGGTGTGCTCCAAAAGACAAGACGAGGTCTCAGCTGACTTGTGACAAGGATGGATGAGCCTCTGTGCGAAGCCACCTCACTGAGTTCCATGCCTGGCCCAGGGTGGGCTTGCCTATTCCCTTAATGCGCATTCTCAAGACCCTCACCTGGACAACCCAAGTCATTAGAACGTTGGAATGCGCCCCCTCCCCCCCGCATTTTCCGCAAGTAGGGTTCCTGGGGTTTGGCACACAGGAGCTGATTCACCCCGCTGGGCAGAAAATGGGGTCCTTCTTTCCCAGAGCAGCAACTCAGCCTGATGTTTCTATGCTGCGTTGTGGCCCCGGGCGGCCAGTGGCCACTAACAAAAGCTTCACCGGCAGCCTGAGAGTTTCCTGCAGAGTTTTGCCAGGAGCCAAGCTTGTGCCCAGCCTCGAACCCTTATAAAGACAGGATTTAAAACCCAGCTTTCAGTCAGCAGGGAAGGGGCTGGAGAGAGCTGCCGCAAAGGAGGAGGTGAGTGGACACGCCAGAGGCCCCGAGGACCGGTGGCACCCAGCGTGGGTTTCGTCAGGGCCGGCACTGACTCCGTGTGGCTTGAAGCCTTCTTAGTCATGTCAGGGGCTCATGGAAGCAGCTGCCATTTCTTCACACCTGGGAGGTGCCCACAGGGCAGGCCTGCTGGGTCCTCTAATAGGTCAGGACTCATCGAGGCAGGGCTGGGAAAAGTGACCACACCCCAGAGACAATGGGCAATAGGACAGCTCAGGAGGAAACACTCATGAGCTGAGCTGGAGGCCGATTGCTTTCACCAGAACCCAGGAGAGGACAAATTTGGCTCCTGAGCTTGTTCTCACTGCATGTGTGTGTGCATGTGAGAGGGAGGGAAGGAGGAAAAACACACTCACACTGATGCACCATGCGCACTCTCACACCCCCACACACACCACAAATTCACACACACTCACACTACACCCTCTCACGTTCACACACTCCTAGACTCAAACACTCACACACACTCTCACACCCCACACACTCACACACACACCACACACACACTTTCACATACACTCAAACACTCTCACACACACATGCCTCACATTCACACTCTCCTATGCTCACTCTCACACACTCATACACTCACACACACTCTCACATACCCTCAGTCTAACACACATACCATACACACACCACGCATACCTCACATTCATACCTTCCTACACTCACTCTCTCACATACTCTCTCACATACACTCTCACACATGCTCACACACACACACACACATGTGCCTCACAGTCACACAATTCTACACTCACTCTCACACTCACACACTTTCATACCTCATATTCACACACATTCTTCTACACTCACACAAACACTTTAACACATACCACAAACACCTCACATTCACACACATTCTTCTACACTCACTCTCACGCATTCATGCACTCAGATACCACACACAGACACACACACACATACACATATGCGCACACACACACACACACACACACACAAACACCCTCTGAAGGACAGGAAGGCTCAGCGCCTCCCAAGCATCCTTGTAGGGTGCTGCGATGCTATCTGCTCAACCCTCCCTCAGCTGCAGGGCACTGCCCTTGCCCAAGGACACTGCCCCCCCCAGCTGACCTCATGCCCAGCGACTGTTGGGGTGGGGGGAGGAAGGACTGGCTGTCTTAGCCCAACTCAGAGCCATTCTGAGGAGCCTGGGAACTCCCGGGAGTTAGTCGTTTCTGTCGGGCTCCTGGCTGAACCTTCACCCTGCTCAGCCTCCTGCTTCCTTTTCTTCACTGCACCTCAACGATGCGCCCTGACTACCTTCCAGCTGCTCCTTCTGCCCAGCGATTGCTGCCTCAGAGACACTGACTTAAACACACATCACTAAAACAAGACTCCTGCAGAGAAGTATTGGTCCTCTAGGGCCGCGTACTGAGTGCCGAAGCCCTACTTTCCAATGTGGGTCTAAAGTGGCTTCATGACTCACTCAGCCATGTGTTTGAAAGCTCTAACCTGAGCTGCATCCATGAAGCGTGGAGAATGGTCAGTGTCCCCTCAGGGCTGCAGCCGGCTGCCAGTAGAATGCCTGACTGACCGTGGCTTAAGTAGGACACAATTACTTTTTATGGGGCATCTGACTCGTCAGCTGGTGCTCCAGAGGTCATGCATAACTCAATCCCTGCCTCAAAGATCCAGAATCTTTCCCTAACCCTCTGCACCCTCAACAGGGTGGTCAGGTGTCCTCTTTGTCACAAAACAGCTGCCACTATTCCAGGTATCACGTCCTCATACAACCTCCCACAGAGGAAGTGGTTATGGCCAGCGTCTCTTAACACATTCCTTCTAATTCAGGAAGAAAAATTCCACCACCTCCCCCATCTATCTCATTGGCCAGATCTGGGTCATTTTAAATGTCTAAAACGATCTTCACCCCCCAAGACATAAGAATAAAGACAAAAGGGTTGGAAAGTTACCACATAGGTGGCGTTGGTCCCTGTGAGGTATCCCCATAAGCCCAACTTCTATCTAGGGGCCCTGAGACCTGGGAAGTGCCATGAAGCTGAGGCAGGTTCTCAGCAATCACTGGCACCCCAGGCCCAAGGGAGGCATCACTTTGGGTTTCCTGCATCCTCTCCCTCTGAGCGGAAGGTGATTTCACAGCTTTCCAACCAAATAATAACCCATGCATCATGCATTACCTATTGGAGAGCCAGAACCAGAGAGAAGATCTCATTCCTGGCCCAGATCCTGTGCCACGAACACTCTCCCCACACAGCAGACAACCTGTGTCTACAGAGGTGCTAGAGAATAAGTGAAAATACACAAAACATACATGTTCAGCCCAGAAGAAAAGGCACTGAGCATCCCAACGGCTGCATCCGGTGGCCATGATCATGTGATCATCTATTCACATGATCAAGTCCAGACTCCTGGAGAAATAGACTCCACTTTCTTTTTTGCTTATTTATCTATTTATTTATTTATTGCTTTTTGGGTCACACCCAGCGATGCACAAGGGTTAATCCTGGCTTTGCACTCAGGAATTACTCCTGGCATTGCTCAGAGGACCATTATGAGATGCTGGGAATTGAACCCAGGTTGTCTGTGTGCAAGACAAATGCCCTACCTGCTGTATTATTGCTCCAGCCCCATAGACTCCACTTCCCATAGAAGAAATTCTAAGACCACGTTATCATGGTCCCGTGTACAATAAGAGCCCACTGACTTTGTCAACCAGATGGGACTGGGTGGAGGATGAGGCGGGTGGTTCGAGTGACTAATGATCTATGTGAATCCCTGCTTGGATCCAGATTTTAACAAATCCACCATAAAAAAATAATAATAAAAATCACTTTGTGGGCCATTAACAAAAAATTTAGACAGGAGTGAGAGTGTGGACAGATTAGAGCCTACGAAGATGAATTTGGAGCCACTCGACCACTGAGATGACCAGTTGGGTCAGTGTCCCAAGTTCCAGGAGCCCTACGGACCTTTCGAGTATGGACAATATGGGCTGGAGCAGTAGTACAGCGGGTAGGGTGTTTGCCTTGTATGCGGCTGACCCGGGCTCTGTACCCAGCATCCCATATGGTCTCCTGAGCACCGCCAGGTGTAATTCCTGAGTGCAGAGCCAGAAGTGACCCCTGAGCATCACTGGGTGTGAACAACAACAACAACAAAAACAGTGCAGACAATATGGCACCGTTTCACTGGCAGCTTCCAGCACTCACCAAGTTTCTCTCAGGGCTAATACTGTTGCAGATCGCAGTGGGAATGCAACTCTGGAAAGGCAGCTCTCGCTGGGCTAGACACGGAATAGGCCGCTTGGAGGAACTTCCCGGCCTCGGCCCTGCCGACCCCCCACATTCCTTCCATCCACCCCCCCCATGCCACCCCAATTTGCATCTTCTCTCCTCTCTGTCCCCTCTCCTGGGGGTTCTCTCCCGCCAGAGTCTTGTGCCAGCTCTTCCATGTTCGAGATCCGATCAGATCTATAAGAGGCCTTTCGCAGTCTCCAGCAGAGAGGGGCAAAGGGGAAGCCAGGAATTCAGAGAAAGGTTGTGCAACGTGCTTGGCGATTCTTCTTTCTAACCCTTCACCTCTTCAGCAAAGATGCCAAGCGCACCAAACGCTGAGTCTGACCGATTTCTTATCAAACAAGGTCACACGAGGCTCGATTTCTCTGGCCTGGGCTCAGGGTTAGAAGCAAGACAGAGTTAGAAGCCAGACAGAGCCCAGAGACAGGGCACACGGGGAAGAGGTGAGGGAGAAGGGAGCAGCGAGAGGAAACAAGGAAGTGGCAGAAATCATGGGGAGACTTCGAGCTGCCAGACCTGGAATTGGGGTCTGTGCCCGGTTTCTGCAGGTACCCAGAGGGGCATTGCGACATGAAGCGCTGGCAGGGGGCCTGGCTGGTCCTTCTCCATCCTTCCCGCCCTCCTGCCAAGTAACTGGAGCGCACAGTCAGGCAAGCACACTGCCCTGTCCCGGCGGAGGTGGACGCAGGCGTGTGATCTGGGGCGTTTCGGTCGATGGAATGTGGGTAGAAGTGACTCACTCGTTATGAGCGAGGCACAAGGACATCGGCGCGCGTCTGCTCGCTCCCCTGTGTCTGTTTGCCTTGGACGGCATGTGTCTGAGCAGCTGCTGCTCTGACGAAGGTGAGAGACTTGTCGAAGATGGGTGTGGAGCAGCCCTGAGCTCAGTTGCCACCAGAACAACCCTGTGGGCCCCAGCCGTGCAAGGAGCAAGAGAGCTGGTGTTTGTGTTTTGGGGAGCGGTGGTGCTCAGGGTGACTCCCGGTGGAGCTCAGGGGGCCCCCTGCGGTACCAGGGCTTGTTCTTGTCTTGGTTTGGGGTGTTTTGTTTCTTTGTTTTGGTTTTGGAGGCACACCTGGTGATGCTCAGGGCTTACTTCCGATTCTGCACTCAGGAATCACTCCCGGCAGGATTCGGGGAACCCAAAGGGGTGCTGGGGATTTAACCCGGGTCATTATGTGCAAGGCAAGTGTCCTACACTCTACTATCTCTCCAGCCCGGTTCTTGTTTTTTAATAGCTGTGTTAGCTTTGTTGAGATAAAATTCATAAAGTTCACTGGTCTTAAGTTGTGTGATTCAGCGTGGGTTTTTTTGTTTTTTTGGTTTTTGTTTTTTTAATGACATCTTATCATCTCATTCCTACTTTGGACAAATGGAAGGCTACCGAATGTAACCTGCCCTCATGGCAGAGTCTGGCAAACTCTCCGTGGCGTACCCAACATGCCAAATACGAGTAACAAGGAAAGGTTTCATTCTCCTAACTCTGAAAGAGCCTTGAATATGGCACTTTTTAAAAAAATCTCAGGGCTAAGATGAAGGAGACGATAGTGGGGCCTGCTTGAGGCAATCAACGAATAACAGGATGGTTGTGATTGTGTTTTTTGTTTGTTTGTTTGTTTGCTGTTGTTTTTCCGAATCACCCGGCTGTACTTTTCTGCTGTCTGATAGGATTTGAGTCCTTCTAACCCTCCAGTTGTCTCTGCACTGAAGCAGCTCATCTCCACACCCTTCAAATCTCCGAAGCTCTCAGCTGAGATTGTTGTTCATCTCTGAAGCTTTTCTTTGAGGCCTGAATGATGTTCACTGGGCAAGTGGTGCTGTGACAACTTTGATTGCAAGACTCCAAGTGGTCCAACCTATGGTTTTAAAGATTTGGAGGGTCCCACTCACCATTCTCAGGAGGCCCAACCTATGTTTTTAAAGATTTGGGGGGTCCCACTCACCATTCTCAAGAGCTACTCCCAGCTTCCATCGGGGTTTGGGGGACCAGGTGGTGCTGAGGAATCCCAGACTCCCTCGTGCCAAGCATGTGCCATAGCCCTTTGAGCTAGCTTTCTGGCCCCACAAATTAATGCTACATGGACATGCATTGGTGATACTTAGGGCTGATTGAGCATCTTCCCAATGTGGCAACTGGAGTCCCCAGAGTCATCCAGGACATACAGCAGGTGAAAGTCAAAATGTTTCTGATGATTCAGGCCAGAATGATAGTATAGCGGGTAGGGCATTCGCGGGCGACCCAGGTTCAATCCCCGGCATCCCATATGGTCCCCTGAGCACTGCCAGGAATGATTTCTGAGTGCAGAGCCAGGAGTAAGCCTTGAGTATTGCAGAGTGTGGCCCAGGGGAAGAAAAAAAAAAAGATGTCTCTGATGACTTAGCCCTAGCCCTGGAATTTACACATCTTCCTTCCTTCTCTGGTTACACAATCAGTCCTATTCTGGGTGGGAAAGTTTTCCACATAGGAAATGTGGGCTGAGTTCCAAACTAGCCCCCAATATCCCACACCCTGGTATTCAGACCCTATGGTGTACCCTGAACAAAATGTTCTCAGGCTTCTATAAAAGGCCAGAGAGCTAGTACACACGTAGGGTCTTTACCAGCATGAGACTGACCCAGGTTCAGTCCCTGGCATTCTGTTTGGTTCTTTGAGCTCTGCCAGGAGTGATCCCTGAGTGCAGAGCCAGGAGTCTTGAGCACTGCCAGATATGGTCCAAGACGAAACAAAACATTTCTGTATTAAAGACTCTCCTCAAACTCTTCCTCAGGTGTCTGCTCCCAGGCCACCCCCCGTCTGACCATGTTACTTCTGGGAAGTTCTTTTATGTCTCACTGGGCTATAGAAAAGCCTCCGGAGAGGCCACACTGGGTGCTCTGCACTCAGGAATCACTCCCAGGGGGCATGGGGGATCATGTGGGGTGTGGCTGTGGGGGGTGGGGGTCTGGGTCCCCACCTGGGGAGCTACTCACAGTTTTCTGGCAGCCTTAGAACCAAAGCCCCGAGGGAAAAGCAGCAGCACCCCCACCAAAGACCCTGGCAAGCACCGGAAGGTCTTGAAGGAAGTGCTAGGTAAGGAGCAGGTCCAGGTGCTGCATCTTCCGAATAAGGCATTGATGGGGCTGGAGCAATAGCACAGCGGGGAGGGTGCTTGCCTTGCACGCAGCCAACCTGAGTTCGATTCCCAGCATCCCATATGGTCCCCTGAGCACCACCAGGAGTGATTCCTGAGTGCAGAATCAGGAGTAACCCCTGTGCATCCCTGGGTGTGACCCAACAAGCCCCCCCCCAAAAGAGAGAGAGAGAGAGAGAGAGAGAGAGAGAGAGAGAGAGAGAACAAGGCATTGAAGCAGATGGTCGGATGCCATGGGCAGCCTTGATAATGGAGCTTCCAGAATGCGCCTGACTCCTGAGTCTCTGTTTGGTCACTGTTGGAGAAGCCAGCCCATGGGCCTGCATAGCTGGCATGCGTTACATCTCCCTCATGACACTTGGGGGACTGTCTTCACCTCATTACAAGCCTGCAGCTTTAATGACATCCTTCCTGCGCTGTCCCCTCCCACACCCCTGCAGCCAGGACCTGGCATTTGGGACCTCCTTAGAGGGCTCCTCTCAAGTTAGTCAGCTCAGATTTCCAATGAATCTGTGCTCACAGCTCAAGACTCGGGGAGCCCCCAAGCACTGGGCATCAGCGGGTTCAAACCCGGGCTCTACTCTTTATCCTTCTTTTTTTTTTTCCCAAAGAGGGTAGGGCATACCAAATGGTGCACAGGGTTTACTTCTGGCTCTGCACTCAGGAATCACTTCCAGTGGGCTTGGAGGACCCTATGGGATGCCAGGGATTGAACCCAGGTCGGCTTCATGCAAGGCAAGCACCCAACCCACTCTACTGTCTTTTTGGGCCCAGGCTTCATTTTCTTACCTGTCCAGTTTGGTCTGTTCCCATTTGAGCTTCCGTTTCCTCATCCGCAAAATGGGACCAGTACCAACACCGAAAGCCTCCTAACAAACCTAGAGGATCTTCATTTAAGGTTCCAAGTTCTAGAACTCCAGGATTCCCCTTGCCATGGGGATTCAGGTGAAGGTTTTTTGCAATTGTAGTGGAGCAGATGTTCGGGTTTTGTTTAAGAAACATGGCTGAATTTAAAAAAAAAAAAAGCACTGATTCTCTACCTGGTCAGCTCACCTGCTCTGTACTGGTTTTAAACTATCTGTCCCTGGATTGGATAAGCCATTGATACCTACCTGATCCAAATCTAGGCAACCCATTGGCTAACCAGCAGCCAATTAAAATCTCTCTCAACCAGAAGTTCCCACAGTTCTTGGGCTCTTGCATAGCTGTGGTCTTGATCTTTTGTTGGGGGCGCTAATCTAGGTCAAAAAGCTAGCCAACATTTCTGTTTATTGAGTAGATTTCATATATCTTTAGGCTTAACAAAGCAGATATTAGAAAAAAAGTCAACCTCAAGGAAAAAATTGATTTTATTCATCTTTCATCTTATTGCTACTTAAGAGGAGGTGTAGCCTGTGGGTCTCTGCCAAGTTTGCTGTCCTTAGAGGCAGATTGGATGCTTTCTTGTTTCCCATTCCACTTCAAATAGCAGTTACTTTTTTATCACAATGACCTTGGAATACCCAGCTTGCCAAGATAAGGCATCTCAGAGAGCAACACGAGTCAGCCAAAGCTGAGTCTACCCTTGCACTTCCCCAGACTAGCAGCTCAGCAGGCCTCCGGGAGGTACCTCCGCTCCCACCGTTTGCTTTGCAAACATAAAGCAGCTTGTGGCGTTCCTGTGAGTGTGCTGTGGAGTCAGAGATTCCTGAAGCAGCAATTTGAACATCGCTGCTCTAAAGCACAGGCTTGGGAACACAGGCCTCCGCTGGTCAGACAGGGGAGACTGGGTGCCTTTGTATCAAAAACAAATAAATAAATACTTAAGGGGTCGAAGCAATAGGGCATTTGTCTTGCACATGGCCAACTGGGGTTCGATTCCTGGTATCCCATAAAGTCTCCTGAGTACTTCTAGGAGTAATTCCTGAGTGCAGAGGCAGGAGTAAGACCTGAGCATCGCCCAGTGTGGTCCTGTGGGATAACATTGATTTGTCGTTGATCCTCCCACAGGGAACTTAGGTTTACTGAGTTGCACCCATCGCAGTGCTCCTGAGGCACACCCAATTCCATCCAGCACTCCTAATCCTGTATTGCTTCTCTCTTTCCTTTACGTCCTTTGCCTGGTTCAGCAATGGCCTCTTTACATAGACACAGGAAGACAGTTGGTGCTATGCCTTTGTAACATGGGAATGAATTGACTCTAACTAATATTTACTCCGGGGAATCCATCATATTTACCTGACTGAAGCCTCAGTTGCCCTTCCTAACAAAGTTGACCCCCAGAAGGAGGGTCCCGGCAAGGGACTTGGATGGACCCAGGCCAAACCATAAGCTACTCTGTTATTGAAAAGGGACAGGCTAAACGCCATAAGACGTATAATAAATTAACAGCACAGTCATGGAACAAGCTCTGTCATGACCCAAATAAGAAATAGCTGAATCAGGACTCTGCTGGGGTTTGGAAAGACTACCATGGCCCGAGGACTGTAGTCTGTGATACAGTCCCAGGAAGAGCCACCCTTTAAACTTAATGTATATCTTACTATATTCATACAAAATGATTAGAAATATTAGTATTTAATATGCTTGTTTAAATGGATTACTAACTAAGGAAAGGAGAAAGCAATATTCTCTTAAAAGAAATCCCACCCTTGCGCGGATCTCCTTGAAATCTAGAGTGCTGAACCCCCAGATGAGAATTTTGTCCTTGAGTTAATCTTCTGGAAGTTTCCCTGAAGAAGGGGCTTTACATGTGTTTATTGTTATGATGGGCTAGAGCGAGAGCACAGCAGGTAGGACATTTGCCTTGCATGCGGCCAACTCGGGTTCAATTCCTCTGCCCCTCTCGGAGAGTCTGGCAAGCTACCGAGAGTATCCCGCCCGCACGACAAAGCCTGGCAAGCTCCCCATGAAGTATTCAATATGCTAAACACAGTAACAAGTCTCACGATGGAGATGTTACTGGGCCCGCTCGAGCAAATGGATGAATAACGGGAGGACAGTGCTACAGTGCTACAGCGCTATTGTTAAGATAATGTTCAACCATACCCATGTGTACCCCCACCCTTCACAATTTCTATATAACAACTAGTGCTTGAGAGATTGAAATAAACAGTCACCGATTACCAGTCAGCTTGTGGCCCATTTCTTGGCTCGACTGTCACCATCAGCTGGCTGGGGAGCCAGTTCCCCACCACCGCCGGCTCCAACACTTGAACTCACATGGTCCCGAAACAAAAATTAATAAATAAGGGGCCAGAGGGATAGTACAGCAGGTTAAGGCACTTGCCTTACATGTGACTGACCTGAGTTCGATCCCTAGGACCCCATATATGTCCCTCACCTCCCACCCCAGCCCGCCAGAAGTGATCCTGGAGTGCAGAGCCAGGAGTAAGCCCTGAACACCACTGGGTGTGGCCCCAAACCAATTAATAATAATAACCATAATGAGAGGGTGGGAGAGACGGTACAGGAGGTGAGGCACTTGCCTTGCATACCAGCCTTGGCATTCAATTCCCCAGCACCGAATCTGGTCCTGGGTCAAGCACAGATCCAGAAATAGCTCCTGAGAATGGCTGGGTGTGATTCAAAAGTAAAACGCCTAAAAAAACCCAAAAAAACAAAAAACAAACCAGAGAAAACCTATTGGCAGAAAGAAAAGAACCAAACTATGGACAAGAGGCCCCGGAGGAGAGAGGACAAAGCAGCTCCCAGGCATTGCCCACGCCGGAGCCCGGCTCAGCTGCCCGCGCCTTCCCTCTACCTGGGGAGCCTGTCCTGGCGACTGATCCGGCCCAAACTCAGGCTCATCCTGGCTCTCTTGCTCTCCCACGCCACAGGGCCAATCTGAAAACAAATTCTGCATCTCTTGCTTCCAATGTCTGGTGTGAGTCCAGCTGCTCCCTCTGCTCACCGTGCTGTCCAACCAGGGCCAGGCCCTGTTCATCAGGCCTCTGCTCTGAAGCACAGTCAAAGCCGGGCTCTGAGCCCTGGGATGTCAGCCCAGGACTACTCAAGCCCTCAACATACTGTGAGGCTCCAGGTTACCTGCTTCTGGCCGCCTCACTGCAACTTTCTTTTTCTGGGTTTTTTTTTTGGTTTTCTTTTTTTTTTTTATAAAGTAGTTCACAATATTTGATTACATTTAATATTTAAACACCAATCCCACCACCATTGCACCTTCCTACCACCATCCTTCGTATGTTTCCATCCCAACCCCCAATCCCTGCCCCAAGGCAGAACTGAAATAATATATTTTGTGTTGTTTGTTATGAAAATCTGCTGAGAATACCAGAAAAAATTATCCTTAGTGGAAAGAGTGTGAGTATTGTTGTATTTCACCCAGGGGCCATGAAGCCCTTCTCTAAGAGATCACTAAAATGTTGTTAAACGTTGAGTCTGGTGTGTTTTATATATATATAAAGAAATGTATATTTCCCTCTAAGATTGGTTGCCTCCTACTTTGAACCCTGTCAAATGTTGTGCAGTAATCCTGGAATATGGTTTGGGTATGTGGTTTGAAGTACTGTGTGGCCACAAATGCGGCTGCATGGTCCAGGAATAGATGCACTTGTGGGTGATGCTCGGCCCAAGCATGTGGAGAGTGGTCATGAGTGTGGCAGCGTCTGAGTTGAAGTTTTTGGCTGCTGGGGCTGGGTCCCTTGGGGCGGGGAGGGGTCTCACTCCTTCTGCCTGTGAGTCTCAAACAGAAACTCTTCCCTACTCCCTGCGCTCCCTGGCCCCTTCCCTTTCTGGGGTTCTGGGGTCCCTCAGCTCTAGGATCTAACACTGACTCAAATGAGCTTACGCACAGAGTCACTCTCCTTTCTCTAGCAACAAAATATTTACTGAGCACCTACTATGTGCCAGACACTGAGGTGGGCGCTAGGGGTAAGGCAGCAGCTGCCACGTAACACAGGGTATCTCTGCTCTTTTCCTCTCCTCTGCCCAGGAAGTTTCACTTTGGAGGTGCTTAGAACTGCCAAGAAATCCCAAATGAGATGGCACGGGTAAGTACCAGCCCCGCTCTCTGCAGATCAGTCACATGGCCCAGGCTTTGCCCGACCCAGCCTTTGCCCGGCCTTGCCCAGCAGATCCAGTTTCCTCTCAGGATTTCGGGTGCAAGACCGGTCCAGAAGACCGCTCAGCTCCTTCAGCCCCTGGATGACCAGGGGTCGCTAAGTTAAAGCCCCAGCCCGACCACGGGAGTGAGTTGACTTCTAGCTTCTGTGTGTGGAGGTACTGTGTGTGGTTCCCCCTGCCCTTTCCCCAGACCATGCTGACGCAATGCTCCAGGCAGGCTCTGGGTTCTGGTTTAGGAGCAGGAAATATAAGGCAACACCCACCACGACCAGGACTATCTCATCCTCTGCAGACATCAATAATCGATCACGAAGCTTTTTCTCCCTGAGACGTGACCCAAAACCTCTTGTCACTCAGCACTCTGGGAAACTAATCGTGCTTTTCATGGGACGTGAAAGGGCTCTTCTTCCTATTCTAGCACTTTCTCCATGTCAGTCTGTCTACCACCCCCCACATGTGGCTGTATTCAGGGTTTACTCCTGGCTCTGTACTCAGGAATCACTTCTGGTATGGCTCAGGGCTCAGCTGTGTGCAAAGCAAGTGCCTTACCTGCTATACTATTGCTCTGGTTCCTATTTTTTTTAAAGTATTTAAAAGTAGTATTTCTTCGATAGCCATGTCCACCTGCTGACATACCAAATTCCACAGGATGGATATGTCATTCCCAATATTCTCCCTTTCGAAATATGACATGCCATTTCGTCAGTAAAGAAATGAACAGCACCCGGTCCAGACAAGGTCAGACCTGAACACCTGAAGAACCTGCTGCCAGTACTCATCAATATGCTGGCTCAGCTCTTCACACCTACCTGTCTGAATGCAAGGTTCCGTCTCAGTGGAAAACCAGCAGGACTGTACTACTGTACAAGAAGGGAGACATCCATGACATTGGCGATTATCGCCCGATCTGCCTATTG
The DNA here is from genome assembly GCA_028565675.1 of Sorex palustris. NCBI lineage: Eukaryota > Metazoa > Chordata > Mammalia > Eulipotyphla > Soricidae > Sorex > Sorex palustris. The sequence goes on along the minus strand of JAOXYA010022284.1, from coordinate 257 downwards.
TCTGTCATCTACAAGTTGTTCACTCAAATCATCCTGAATAGGATTGACAGAACACTAGATGACGGACAACCATGCGAGCAAGCCGGGTTCTGAAAAGGATTCAGCACTATCGACCATATCCACATGATAACCAAGCTCATTGAGGTTTCTCAGGAGTTCAAGATGCCGCTTTGTCTAACATTCATTGATTTAAAGAAGGCCTTTGATTCTGTTGAGACGGAAGCAGTCATTGAAGCCCTAGCCAATCAGGGCATTCA
>JAOXYA010022270.1:0-26453 GCA_028565675.1 Sorex palustris | reverse complement strand
GTCCTGGAGGTCTTTGGCTGCCGGAGCCCTGGTCGGGGCGGGGAGGAAAGCTCAACCCGCTCCCCTCCGAGGGGTCCTGGCAGCTGAGGACAGTCAGGCGCGAGGGCAGAGACTATAAAAAACCAGTTCCCGGAAGAGATCGGTGCAGTCTTCTGCCCTCGTCCACATACACACACAACACATACCATACTTCATACACACACCATCCAGAGATGCCACACCCGCACAGTACTCACACTGTCTATACCACGCACAATGCACATGTGTACAAAGTGTACACAAGTACAAAGTCATTTACACACCATGTAGTGCATGTACTCACACACACACCGCATCCATGACAGGCCACATGCACACACCACGACACCCAGATTCACAATGCACACCAGATGCCACACACACATATGGGCACACATGTACCACAACGTGCACCACTCAATGTACACATGAGAACACATGTGTTCCACTCCGGGACCATGTGGTGTGGGTTATCTGTATATGCGTGCAAGTACGTTTATAAGTGTGAGTGTCTGTGTCTGTGTGGGCCTGCATGTGTGTGACTGTGTGTCTGTACTCATGTGTATGAAGGTATACTCATGTATGAGCGAGTGCCTGTATATGAGTGCGTACCTGTGTGTGTTGACCCGCATATGTTAGTGTGTACTTGTGTGTATGTGTACCTGTGTATGAGTGTGCACTACGTGTGTACTCGTGTGTCCCTCTGTATGAGTGTGTACCTCTGTGAGCATGCGTACCCATGTATGAGTGTGTACTTGTGTGCATGAGTGTGTATCCATGTGTGAGAGTATACCTGTGTGGGAGTAGACTGTGTATGGAAGTGTGTACCCGTGTGTGAATACACCTGTGTGTGGGAGTATACCCATGTGTGGGAGTATGAGTGTGTGAGAGTGTACCCGTGTGTGAGTGTGCCGTGTGTGGGAGTGTGCCCGTGTGTGTCTGAGCACGCGCTGTGTGTGCGTGCGTGTGTGCGTCTCCGGAGGGCATGTGCCCACCACGCAGACGACTCTGTCAGCAGTTCCGAGGAACATGAATATTTTAGGTGTCAGATTTCCGGAAATAGCAAAGGCCAAACAATACCAGCGCATCCCTCGCTATTGAAATATGGCTTAAAAATCTGCTCCTCGTCCAATTTTTGACAACCCCTTTCTACTTTTTAATCTCCCAGGTCATGAAATATTGAGCAGGAACGTTTAGCCCATAAATAAGAGTGTTGTTTACGTCGCCCAGCGGAGACGCGGAGACCCCCCCGGAAGCGGTGCGTGTCCTGGAGAGTCACCGAGCGACACGCTCGAGGCTGGTGCAGGATGCGGGTTCTGAATATTTCAGCTGCCGTGCTCCCCCACCTCTCGGGGCGGGTTGTGACTGCGCCTCTCGCCCCGGGCCAGACCCCGCTCAGCCACGGGGGGTTTGGGCTAGTCTCAGCTGGCCCGCCCCACCGGCGCTGCCCCTGCCGACCTCCCTGGCGGACGGCCACGTTTCCCGCTGCTCTGGCCTTGCAGACTCTGGCCGGGAGCCTTGTTGCTGCCTGGCCCGGCAGGTGGGGGCTGGGCCCTCCTGACTGCCCGCGGGCGACGTCCCGGCCATGGCCTGCCCTGCTGTGTCTCTCAGGTCACCCACAGGAGGGGCCGGAGGCACTTCACAGGCTTCTTCACGCGTGCTGAGCACCCCTCAGAGAGGGACACCGTGGAGGCTCTGTCTCTGCCCGGGGACCTATCGGGGCAGTTGGGGTATCCTGCACGGTCTGTCTCGAGCCCCACCTCACCTGCGGGGGCTGCCCCACCCAGCCCTGCCCCTATGTCACCAAAGCCACAGGAGCCGGGTGTGAGTGTGCACCCGTGTGAGACTGTGTACCCATGTGTATGAGTGTGTACCCATGTATATGAGTGTGTACCCTGTGTGAAACTGTGAAACCATGTGTGAGAGTGTGTGTGAGAGTACCCATGTGTGCCTGTGTGCCTGTGTGTGCCTGTGTACTCATGTGTATGAGTGTGTACCTGTGTATGAGAGTGTGTACCTGTGTTTGAGAGTATGCAGCTATGTGTGGGAGTGTGTACCCGTGTGTGAGTGTGTACTCATGTGTGAGTGTGCAATCATGTGTGTGAGTGTGTACCCATGTGAGTGTGTACTTGTGAGAGTGTGCAACCATGTGTGTGAGTGTGTACCCCTGTGTATGAGTGTGTACCCATGTGTGAGAGTGTTCAACCATGTATACGAGTGTGTGCCTGTGTGTGAGAGTGTATAACTGTGTGTGAGAGTACCCATGTGTGACTGTGTACCTGGGTGTGTGTGTGTGCCTGTGTGAGTGTATACTCATGTGTATGAGTGTGTCCCTGTGTATGAGAGTGTGTACTCGTATATATAAGTGTGCACCCGTGTGAAAATGCATGCCCATTTGTGAGACTATACCCGTATGCATTTACATGTGCCTCTGTGTGTGTTACTGTGTGTGAGTGTGTACGTGTGTGTATGAGGGTGTACCTGTGTGTCAGTGTGTACCCGTGTGAGTGTGCGCTCGTGTGTACTTGTGTGTACCCACGTGTGAGTGTGTATCTGCGTGTGAATGTACCCTTGTGTGAGGGTGTGCCGTGTGTTAGTGTCGCCGTATGTGTGTGTACCCATGTGTGAGTGTGTATGTACTCACCCCTTGGTGTACCCGAGGCAGCCTGCAGAAGAGGAATGAAGGACGTGGGTCTCAGATAGTGACGGCAGAGACACTTCCCTGCGGCTCGGGTGCGAGCCCGGTTCCCGGGGCGCCCGTCCTGGGAGGCTGGAGTGCAGGGATGGCAAGTGGTCAGAGGGTGTGGGTGTGCGAGGGGCGTGCAGGGGTGAGGGGGAGTGGGGTGTGGGAGAGGGCTCTTCTAGAGCAGACATAAAATCGATGCAGTGATAATTATCACAGTGTATCATGCGGCATCCGCAAGTGCAATAACAATGATAGCATAGGAAGGGAGAGAGACTCGTTCCATAAACTCTATTTCTTCATTTCAAGGGAATTAAGCTTTTGGAATCTAGAGTGGATTCTGATAAATTCAGCCCTTTATGGTAAGTCTTAGGGTCGCCGCAAACAACATTAGAGTAATACCCTTTAAAAAAATGAAGGGTGCTAGCCCTGCGTGCAGCTGACCTGGGTTCAGCCCACCACATACGGTCTCCTGAGTGCAGAACCTGAGCATAAGGCCAGGAGCACTGCTGGGTGTGGTCCACAAACGGAAACCTTGTCATTCACTTATAAGCTGGAGGCCATCCCAGCAGCCACGGTACTGGCCTGGACGGCAGTCGTGCAGGTGAGGGGCTTGTGTTGAATGAAGATGCCCCCAGCACCACATAAGATTCCCTGAGCACCACCCAGGGGCGATTCCTGCGTGCAGAGCTGGGAGTCAGCCCCGAGCAGCCCCTGGGTGGCCCCACATACAAAAGCAAAAATTTAAATATGGCAATGGAAATGACTCACTGTGTGGAAGGCAGAAAAAGGCCAGAGGAGCAAACAATGGAGTGTAGAAAACAAAGCGGAAACGGTAGGCGCAAGCCAGCTGCCTCGGATCCCGCTAAGCGGGAATGAATTAGACAGAGCGAGTCTCAGGAAGGTGGCGTCAGACTGAATTAATAAAAAAATCTTTAATTTCATCCTAGCTACAGAAGATTCTTCAGAGATTGAAAATAGAAAGGGTACAAGAAGTATTATTCTATAAAGAGTGAGCCGAGAAAGGTTGGAATGAGACACGTGCCTCTCAGACAAGGCACACTTCAAAGGGAACATCGCATCGAGATCATCTCGAAATTTTTTAAATGTAGTCTGCGTCCCCACGCAGTCTGGAAGGAGCTGCCGGGACCGGTCCACATGCGTTGATGCTCAGAGGTTCCTCCTGGTTCTGTGCTCAGGGATCATTCCTGGAAGGCTCGGGGGACCCTATGTGGTGTCGGGGAACCAGGTGGGATGTGCATAGAGCAAGCTCTATGATCACTTCTGCCCAAGAATGAGACTTTTTTCTTTTTGGGTCACACCCGGTGATGCACAGGGGTGACTCCTGGCTCATGCACCCTGGCGGTGCTCGGGGGACCCTATGGGATGCTGGGTATCGAACCCCGGTCGGCTGTGTGCAATGCCCTCCCCGCTGTACTATCGCTCCAGCCCCCCCAAACTGAGATTTTAAATAATGATTTAAGGGCTGATTCCCTGAGAGCATGTAAGACCTATAACATAAATACATATACAGAAACCGCACGACAGGTCACCAAGACCCCCGAGACTACAGCGGGCAGAGCTGCAGGGGACAGGAACAGCCCATGGCAGTGACGGGACCTGAGCCAAGGCCAGTGCAAAGGAAGCCGGGTGAAGTGGGTAGCGGGACACAGGGCTGAGAACAGCAGGCAGGGCACCGCGGAGGAGGGGAGACGCCCCACGGAGACGGAGGACCGCGGGCCAAGGGTCCCCGGGCACAGTGAGATGCTCCGAGGCTGAAGGCACAGCCTGGGAGGGCCCCTCGGTCCCCGCAGTCTCCTGAAGAGACAGAGCGGAGGAGCGGGGGGCTCTCGGCCCCCAAAGCGTGAGCGGCTGGGAGGAGGCTGGGAGGTGCCAACACGCCACGCACCGTCTAGGTGAGAACATATGTCCCCACGGAGCTGCATCTCCACACAGTCTGGAAGGAGCTGCCGGGACTGGCCCAAATTGGAGACAGGCAGCCCACAGCTCTGTCCCCCGAGGACGAGGATGCTCGGGTGAGAGGCCACCTCGAACCCCTGGGGGCAGGGGGGCGCCAAGCGGTCAGCACAGCCTGGACGCTGATTCTCCACAGGGGTCCAGGGAACAAGGGCAGGTTCTGCTTCGCTTTGATTCTGGGAAATAGTTTTCTCTCGGGTTTGAATGACAGAAAGCAAGACTGGCCACGCGTTTAAATGACAATAATACTCCCGCCTTCCCTCCTTTCGCCCTCACTTCTTTCTTCCTTCCTTCCTTCCTTCCTTCCTTCCTTCCTTCCTTCCTTCCTTTCTTTCTTTCTTCTCTTTAATTTCATTCTTTTTTCTTTCTTTCATTCTCTTAATTTTTCTCTTTTCTTTAATTTTGTTCCTTTTTCTTTCATTCACTCTTTTGTTCTCTTTTTTCTTTCTCTCCTTTCTCTCTCTTTCTCCTTCCTTTCTCCTTCCTTCCTTCCTTCCTTCCTTCCTTCCTTCCTTCCTTCCTTCCTTCCTTCCTTGTACTTCCACTCCTCCCCCTTCCCCCTCTCCTGCCCCTCCTTCCCTTCCCCCTGCACCTCCTCCTCCTCCTTCTCCTTCTCCTTCTCCTTCTCCTCCTCCTTCTCCTCCTCCTTCTCCGTCTCCTTCTCCTCCTCCTCCTTCTCCTTCTCCTTCTCCTCCTCCTCCTTCTCCTTCTCCTCCTCCTCCTCCTCCTCCAGCCACCAGCTCCTGAAGACGCTTGTTCCCAGGGGAAACCCAGGGCCACCTCGTGCCTCTTGCCTTCTGTGAGGGTCGGCCCAGCCGGCCCCACTTTCACAAGAAGTCTCCGAGGCTCAGTCTCCCCACAGCCGCCTCCCTGGCACACGTCGTGTTCTGTCAGACGTGGCTGTGGTCTTCGTGCTGTGGCTGGAGCCTCTGGTCGCTGACCCCTCGGGCCGGGACGTCGCTGGTGCTGCCCACACGGAGGCCGAGACTGGTTCCGAGCGGGGATCCACACGCAGGTTCATCACGGGTACAGGTTGCTCGGGTGATTTTTCCATGTGTTTATTCGGTTTTGCTTTTAGAGTGACGCTAATTACATAAAATCCGAAGGAGAGGGTTTAAAGATGCTTTTTATTCCTGTAAGGCTTTTAAGTGGCATGGATAAATTTGTTATTTCTTTAGTAGATTAGAAGGAATTCAGCTTGAATGCATCTAATCCTGGAGATAAATTTTTTTTTCCATGGTAGATCTTTAATCAGTTTTTCAACATTTTTTAATGATAATTGGCCAATTCAATTTTTTACTTCTTCTCGGAGCTATTTTGTTTATTTTTGAGTTTCTGAGAAATGAGCTCTTTCCCAAATTCGCAAATGTGTGTGCACGGGCCATCCGTGTTACTACCTCGTGATCACTTCAGTGTCGCTTTTCCACACCATGATTTTCCGTTTTGGTTCTCGGCCCGCAGTCTGCTCCCTCGGTCGGCCCCACACGCCAGCTTGTAAAGTTTCAACTTCAAGGACGGGAGTTTGGATCAAGCCGTGCTTTCTACCTATTTTGTTTGTTTCCTCGTTATCTCCAGCTTTTATGTTTATTAAACGCGTCCCTCTGATTCCTCACGACTCCCTGCTCTTTCCCGAAGTGCTTCGCCGAGCACCACCGTCCTTCATCTTTCGTTTTCTTTGAAAATTAGGAAGCCGTTTTAAGAAAATGAGTTTCTCCTGGACGCCTTCCCCACCATGATGGCATGAGCGTTCTCCTTTTTCAAAGACTCTTAGGTACCTTCTCTTTCCTTTTTTCTGATGAAGTCTTTGATCCAATCGGATTCATTTATCTACAGGTAAATTTCTTACCTTTTTAAGCGCTCGAGACTTGCGAGGGCGGCTCTCCACCACGTCCAACTTTGCTGTCTTATCGTTGGATCAAACGGCCAGCAAAACTTCAACTCTAACTTAAATTGTTTCCTAGGTTTTTTTCTCCCAGACCAGGCGGCTCATTTGGAGGGGGAGTAGGTTCTGGGGGGTCTGTGAAGTAGCCGGGGGGTGGCCTGGTGAGTGTCCCCTCTCTCCCGGGGGGCCGCCCCTCTCCTCACTGCTGTCTGCCATGAACTGGAGCCCAGGGATGAAGCCAGGGGTGAGGGTGGACACGCTCCCTGGCCTGGGGGCCTCGGAGGCGGGGAGGGAGGGGCTTGCTCCCACTGTGTGCCCCCCTCCATGCCTGGAGGCAGAGTGAGAATCAGCCTGTCCCTGCCTCAGGACTCAGCCCCTGCCCCGGCTGCGACTGGGGGGGTCTTTATTTCCCCCCTTTATTCACTGCCATAGTCCACATGTCTGTCACGTGTTCCGTGTTCCGGCACCAATCCCGCCACCTCTGTGACCTGCCCGCCACCGCCACCCCCCCTTCCCCATTTCCCCACCTGCTCCCCCAGCCTGTGTGGCGTGGGATGTTTTATTTTTATTTTTTTGCTTTTTGGGTCCCACCCGGCGACGCTCAGGGCTTCCTCCTGGCTCTGCACTCAGGAATCCCTCCTGGCGGTGCTTGGGGGACCACATGGGATGCTGGGAATCGAACCCGGGTCGGCCGCGTGCCAGACAAACGCCCTCCCCGCTCTGCTGTCGCTCCAGCCCCTGGCTTGGGAGGCCTTGACCCGCAATCCTCGCGCCTTGCCAAGTGAGCATTTCCCGTCTTGGTCTTTATTATTTTTTTTTTTGCTTTGGTTTTGGGGCCACACCAGGCAGTACTCAGGGTGAGGCTCGGGGCTCCACTCCCGCAGGGCTCGGGGTCAGGTGCCATGGCCCCTGTGAGCCAGGCAGCGCCCTGCCCCGGGACTCTGCCCCCTGGCCCTTCCTGTTTCCTGTCCTCGGCAGGGCCGCCCTCTGAGCCAGCCCAGGGCGTGGCGCTCTGGGTCTCGTGGCTGCTGGCTGGAACCCACACGCCGGGCTCTGAGGGAAAGACACGCCTCCCTGAGTGTGGCTGAGAGGTGCTCCCCAGGACCTCGGCCTCCAGTGGGCTCTGCCCTGCTCCCAGGGTGGCTCTGGGCCAGGGTCCCCAGGGAGGGAAGGGGGCTTCTGATTCTCACAGCACGCCCCTCCGTGATGCTCCTTGGGCCGCCCCGGCGTCTCGCTCCCAGGGGCCGTGTCCGCGAGCTCCGTCTTTCCCTGCAGCCCGGTCGGAACCCGCGTCCAGGGCAGCGGGTGCCTTTCCGCCGACGGGGCCTGGGTGAGCCCTGTAGATGGGCCGGCTGCTGGGGACAGGGGACTCTAGACGCCGCCCAGTGAACCCCGCCGGCAGATGGGTTGGACCACGAGTGTCCAGGTGCTCACACTGGCCAGAGCCATGGCACCTCCTCACACCGGGGCCTGCCCTGAGCTCTGCAGAGGACCGTGGCTCAGACATGGCCACTTTGCTCCGTGGGTGGAGGTGGGAGGCGTGGGCGGGCGGCGACCTGACTGTGGGGTCAGTCCTGCGCCGCGTCTGGGCTGTGCCCACCCTGCTTGCCCCCTGCGCCCGTGTCTGCTTTGCTCTGCTCCTTGGCCAAGGATGGTTCCGTTTTTGTGGTGAAAAGTGCCTCCCGCATCGCGAGGCCCTGTGCTGGGTTTGTTCAGGCCCGTCTACCCCGAGGCTGATCCTGTGCCCTGGGCCTCATGCCCAGGGCCGGCCCTCTGGGTTCTGACAACATGGGGTCACAGCGGAGGGCAGCAGTGGGAGACCCCCAGTGAGGTCAGCCTCGGGGGTTTCTCCTGGGGCCCCTGTCCCGTCCCTCGGTGGCCCAGCTGCCCGTGGCCCAGGGGTCCTGGCCCCACAAAGCCTGGCGGCCATAGGCCCCTCCTGGGAAGCAGCCTGGACTCTGGGCCTCCACGCCCCTGCCCACAGAGACAGACGCACCCTGTCTGGGTCCCTCTGTCCTGGTGACCGGCCGGGACCAGGGCTGAGAGCGGGCAGGGGGGTGGGGGGTGTCCCTGAGTGCGAGCTTGTCCGGCAGCGACTCTGCTCTGGCTGGTCGCCTGTCTGCTTGCTCTGGTCACTCTCCTGAGCGGGCAGTGAGGGGCGGGGACGGGGACGGGGCTTAAACGTCCCCAGAGTCCCCGCGTCTCTGCCAAGGCACAGCTTATGGCTGACCTGGAGCACAGAGCAGGTCCCCAGGCAAAGATCTTCCCGAGCCTGCCGCACTTTGATTGTGGCCATTAAACATCCATTAAACGCTTGGCTCCGGCCAGCGGCGGGGACGGCACTGGGGTGGGGGGGAGCAACGCTGGGCATTCACATGCCCGTCAGGGGCTGCGGCATTTGGAGGAGTTTGAGTCTAACTGGGGCTGGGGACAGGGGCAGGTGGGGGGCGGGTGGGGACCCTCTGGGGGAGGAAGAAAGGGACAGGCCTGGGGTCTGGGAGTGGGCCGGGGCGCCCAGCAGGGGAATCACATACACACATATGCACACACACTCGCATGCACACGCATACTCACACACACATGCACACACGCATGCACACACCCGTGCACACATGCACACACGCATGCACACACCCGTGCACACATGCACACATGCACACACATGTGTGCATGCACATGCACATGCGCACGAATGTACACACACGCATGCACACACACATGCACTCACAACACACTCACACACGTACGCACACGCACATGCACACACGTGCACAAATACACACGTGCATGCACACAAGCACACACGTGCACACACATACACACGTGTGTGCACACACATGCACACGCACATACACACACGCATGCATGCACACACACATGCACCCACACAATGCACTCACACACACATGCACACACACATGCACCCACACATGCACACACAACGTCGTAGTAGTGGGGGGACTCAGAGCACATAAGCCCGGCGTGCCCTGGCCTCGTGACCCTGCCCCCTCCTGCCCCCGGCCCCTCTGCTGGTCTAGGACACTCTTGGCCCAGCACTCACCCGTGCTCTTGGCCTCTGCAGCTGCCCATCCCCCGTGGACGCTGCCCTGGGGTGAGTGTGGGGGAGCATTGGGGCCTCAGGACCTGCCTGAGTCCCCAGCGCTGACCCTCCCCCCCAGTTGCCTGGAGGGCCCTGGGAGCTTGGGGGAGGCAGGGCCAGCACCAGGCTCAGCTGACTGTGGCAGGACACAGCTCCCCTAGGGGTCACCTGCAGCTGCAGAGGCGGCAGCGACCACCAGGGGGCACTGTTGACCAGTGCTGGCCGCCCCCGCCAGGGTGGCCGGGACCACCGGGCTCATTTGCTGGAAGCTGCAGGTCGAGGAGCCTCCTTGGGGCGGGAGTGGGGCACGGTGGGGCACTAGGAGGTCCCAGAAAACGTAGCTGGGGGTGCCGACCCCCTCACAGGCCAGGAAGGAGGCCGGGCTTCCTGTTCCCCTGCCCCCCCCCCCCCAAGTTCAGGCCCTGCCCCCAGGGTTCCAGCTTGGTCAGGGGCGAGGGACCCCACAGACCGCCTCATGTCTCCAGAGGCCCGGCTCCGCAGCCAGCCAGGGCTGAGAACCCAGGGGCGGTGGCTGGTCCCTGGCTGATGTCCCGGGGGCGTGAGCCGGTCCTCCCGGGACCCCAGTCCTAGTCCTGGCGCTGAGCCTGGGGTCTGCCCCGAGCGTCAGCCCCGAGCTCCGGCCCAGAAGCCCCAGCTCCCGGCACACACGGGGAGGCTGCCTGTCTTGTTCCTGACCCCTGCACAACAAGGACACAGCCCCGGGAACAGCCCCCAGCCCCCAGCTCTGTTCCGCACCTCAGACCCCCAGGGACCTCCCAGACTGCAGACCCTCCCCCATGCCTATGCCTGGCTTGTCCCCTGGGGTCAGCTATGTGGGAGGCCTCTGGGCTCATCTGGGGGGCTTGGGGTGGGCGTGCCCAGGCCTCCTGATTCGTCTCCCACTGGCCAGGGGATTCCGGAGGTGCGGGGTGGGGCATTCTGCCCCGTGTTTGCAGCTCCCAGCTGCCGTCTGCCCCCGTCTGCGCCTTCACTGGGCGGCCCGTGTTGGGGTGCGGGTCACGGTGGGTGACTGGGGTCGGCTGTGAGCCTCTCTGGGGGTGCCCCCTCCTCGCTCCCCCACACAGGAAGCCCATCACCCCAAGTTCATTTGGTTTGGCCGAGGCCCTCGCTGCCGGCTGCTGGGAGATTAACGGGGAGATTGCAAGTGGCCACAGGACAGCGCCTCTGCCTGGACGAGGGGACGCGTGTGACGAGGACATCAAAGACAGAGGTGCAGGGTGCGAGGCGACCAGGAGCTGCTCCCGGCAGAGCCCGGCACGGGGTGGGCAGGCGGGGGCACCCTGTCCACCCTGGGATGAAGTGGAAGTGCCCATCGGGGCCCTGCTCCTGGGCTCCCTCCTTCCCTGCAGTGCTCCTGGCCAGCTGACCTGGAGCCTGGGACCAGGCTGGGGAGGGGCGCGGGGATGTGCGTGGGCCAGAGGGCGGTCAGCTGGGCACCCACCGGGGGTCTGTGCATGGTGGCTGGATCCAGGGGCAGGGACTGCTCCCGGGTGAGGCCTGTCTGTCCAGCCATCTGTCCAGGCAGCCTGTGGTTCATGAGCACCCTTGGGGACAGAGGTCAGGGTGCACGGTTGGGGGTCTGAGATAAATTCAGGGATGGGGGCTCTGAGATGAGGGTCAGGGGCCAGGGGTCTGAGAGGGAGATCAGGGGGTCTGGTCTGGGATGGGGTCTGGGGGCTGCCTGCTCGGGGGGCCCCTGGGAGGATCGTGGGTCTCTCTAGTCTCCCTGCATCTGCAAGTCGCTCAGGCTCTGCTGTCTCCTCGCTGTGTGCTCACACAGATCTTTCTAGAAGCAGGCGTGTGGCTGCCAAGACATCCACGTGTCTCCCGAGCATGCAGGATGGGGCTGCGATCAGCGGAAGTAGCTTCCCGTCCTGAGTGGGGTCCTGGCCCTGCCCTGCAGTGTGAGGCCAGAGCGGCTCTCCAGCCTTCTCTGCAGGGTGCAGGCGCCCCGCCCCTCCCGCAGCAGGCGCCATCCCTGCAACAGGCTCCGCCCCTGCATTAGGCTTTGTCCACCACGTCAGGCCCCGCCCCACAGCAGGCTCCGCCCCCGAAGCAGGCCCCACCCCCGAAGCAGGCCCCGCCCCACCTCGCAGCCCTGCCCTACCCCACTCACCCCAGAGCCCCACCCCAAAGTAGGCCCCGCCCCTGCAGCAGGCCACGCCACATCAGGCCCCGCCCTAAAGCAGGCTCCGCCTCCGCCATAGGCCCCACCCCCACATTAGGCCCCGCCCCACCAGCCTCACGCCCCTCCCTGCCCACAGCAGGCCCTGCCCTTTGCATCAGGCCCCGCCCCACTCACAGCAGGCCGTCCCACCCCACCCGCAGCCCCGCTCCCACAGCAGGCTCCGCCCTACCCCACCTACCCCCGGAGCCCTGCCCCCAAAGTAGGCCCGCCCCTGCACCAGGCCCCTCCCTCCAGCATCCGGCCCCCCACCCACGTCAGGCCCCGCCCCTGCAATAGGCTCCGCCCCTGCAGCAGGCCCCGTCCCATCACGGCAGGCCCCGCCCCACAGCAGGCTCCGCCCCTGCCGCAGGCCCCTCCCTCCAGCATTAGCCCCGTCAGGCCCCGCCCCCGAATCAGGCCCCGCCCCACAGCAGGCTCCTCCCCCGCAGCAGGCCAGGGGACCAGTGAGGGTCTCCAGTCTCTGCCCGGCCGCTCCCTGCGGCTCTCTGTGTCAGCTCAGGGCGATCGCTGCTCAGCGAGCCCTGCTCGGGGGTCCAGGCTGCCTGCATGCGGGCCCTGCGAGCCCCGGCCGAGGTCAGCGGGGCAGAGGTGTCCCCGCTGCAGGTGGGCCCCCACGGGCGGCCAGTGCGCACCGGCGCGGGGAGGGCAGGGGAGGAGCGGCCTGGGCTCCGGCTCCCGCGCCGGGGGTCCTGGGGGTGGCCGGCAGACCCGGGCCCGGGGGGACAGGAGCGAGGCAGGGCCGGGCAGCCCTGTGCCGGACAGAGCGTGGCCACTGGGCCGGCCCCACGCGCGGCGCTGAGCTGGGAAATGCTCCCCCGCGTAGTGCCTGCGGCGCAGCTGAGTGGGGCAAGGAGCCCCCCGCCTGGACAGAAGGAAGGAGGAAAAGCGGGCTGACCTCTGGGACCTGGGGCAGCAGGGCACGGCCCGGGGAGGTGGAAGGAAGCGCGCTGGGCCTCAGAGCGAGGGGTGCGGGACCCTCCTGGGGAGCAGGGGACCCCCGACATGAGCCTGGGCCTGCTGAGCCCCCTCCCCCCCGCCAACTGCCCAGCCCCCATCCCCACTCTGCCGAGCACCCGGGTCCGAGGGGCATGTGTGAGAGGCGAGCAGTCTCTGTGCTCCTAGCAGCAGGCCCCTGGCCGGACATGGAAGGACCCCCAGGCCCCAGGAGAGCTCGGCCCACTCACTCGGTCACAGAGCCCGGCCGGAGAGCTCTAAGGGGCAGGAAACCCGCCAGGGCCGGGGAGTTGGAGGGTAGCACGGGGCTGGGGGTCTGTGGGTCTGTGGGTCTGTGGGTCTGTGGGTCTGTGCTAGAGCTCTGGTGCGCAGGTTCCAGGGGTGTCCCCCTTGGCTGGAGTCCAGTCTGGGGACCTCGGGAAGAAAAGAAGCAGAGGGACAATGGCACAGTGGGGAGGGCATTTGCCTTGCACGAGGCCAACCTGGGTTCGATTCCCAGCAGCCCATAGGGTCCCCCAAGCACCGCCAGGAGTGATTCCTGAGTGTGACCCAAAAAGCAAAAAATAAATAAATAAATAAAATAATAAAAAAATGTCTTGCACATACAAGTCAGGAAATGGCTAATGATATGCACGCTGCATATTTCTAAAAATCTCCTGCTCCAAAACTGCACCGTAGCACTGTCTTCCCGTTGTTCATCGATTTTCTCGAGCGGGCACCAGTAACGTCTCCATCGTGAGACTTGTTGTGACTGTGTTTGGCATATCGAATACGTCACGGGGAGCTTGCCAGCTCCAAAAAATAAAATAAATCAATAAATAAAACATGGACATGTAAACAAAACTCTAGGAATCTGTCATTTTTCTACAAGCCAAGTCACTACTGAGTTCACAAACTGCGGGAAAACGGGGGAGGATGTGGGAGGTGACAGCTCCTGGTTTGGATCCAGCCTCTCCGCGGGGCCCCTCCCCCCATCCAGGCCCTCCCGAGGGGCCCCGGGATGACACACCCACGTCCCCAGGTCGAGGAGGGTCTCCCTTCCCCCCAAGTTCTGCACATCTCCCCCGTCCCCACCTGCTCCATGGAAGCGGAAATGAGGCACCTGCCCCCACTGGCCCCCCAGCCCGGCCTCTCCAATTCACTGATTCTCGCACTGAGACACTCAATTTGTTTTTAGGTTCGTGGACTTGTGAGTCCCACCTGCTCCCCCTTCGCCTGGCCCCACAATAGCACCTGTTTCATCTGGCTACGGCTGAGTGGCCAGTCGGGCTTTCCTATCAGTGAAGGAGCTGCTGTGGGGGGAATGAATGAATGAATGAATGAATGAGTGACGCTGCCTGAGGGAAAGCAGTCGCCTTCCCAGCTCAGCTCTCCTCTGCGGTGTGTTCCTGTCCTTCCTCCTCCTCCTCCTTTCTGCTGAAGAGCTCTCTGACTGCCTCGGGTGGGTGCTAAGGTCACTGTCGCTCGTGATTTGCTAGTCACATGGGTTTCGGGGGCTTCCGCTGTGATTATTTGCTCTGGGAGGGCCAGTGACACCAGGAGTGTTTGCTGATTCCCCTCGTAATACTCCATAATCCGAGTCTAATTGGCAGGAACAAGCGGCAGACTCGTCCTGGGAGACCAGCTGTGACGGCCGGAGCGCCATTGACCTGCCACCCCCACGGGCCGGCGTGTCCACAGCCAGACCAGCTGCCGGAGTGGGAGACGGCCGAGCTCTGGTCCGGGAGGTCTCTGAGAGGAGGCGCATGAAGGGCCTGTCCCAGACGTGGGGGGCTGAGGGAACCGCACAGGAGCCATGTCCAGCCTCAGGCAGCCTGGCTGCTCCTGTGGCCAGGGTGATCGGGGAGGCTGTGGCCGACAGCCACTGTCCACGGTGCAGCCCACAGCCTGCATCCAGAGCCGGGGTCGGCTCCGGGGGTCACTGCCTTCACGTCAGCGCCCAAAGACCACCCTGCAGGGATCTGCTTCTCTTTTTTTTTTTTCACATTTTGGGTCACACCTGGCGATGCACAGAGGTTCCTCCTGGCTCTGCACTCAGGAATTACCCCTGGCAGTGCTCAGGGGACCCTATGGGAATCAAACCCGGGTTGGCTGCATGCAAGGCAAACGCCCTCCCCGCTGTGCTATCGCTCCAGCCCCTCCGGCCCCTAATTTTTTAAAAATTTTAAATGAACCACCATGGGGTACAGTTACAGACTTACAAACTTCCGTGCTTACGTTTCAGTCCTACAATAACCGAGTACCCATTGGGCAAGACACTTTATTCGGAGGCAAGGTGGGTCGCGGGAGAGGGTCTCACGGAGACAGAGGTGTGGCAGGTTCCTCTCGGTGTTGTTTGGGGTCGCGGGATTAGAAGGTGCCCAAGCGCTGGGGGGTGGGGGGAGTTGTTCATAGAGCTCCAGAGAGCAGCGGGGGCTCCCCCACCAGCCGGAGTGAGGCCGGGGTCTCAGAGTGCCGAGTGCACCGCTTAGGAAGACGGATGAGTTTCCCAAATCACACGCCACGAGGAGCTCACGAGCCCGGGTGCGTCTCCACAGGCCTCAGGTGCATTTCTCCACAGTGTCCCTGCCCTGGGACACCAGTGCACGGGCCATCTCGCCCAGCCCCGCATCAGCTCAGCCGGGACCGTGGGGTCCAGCTCAGCGGGCAGCAGCTGGTCATGCGGGATGGCCGTTTCCAGGCAGAACGACTGCATGCGTGTGTGTGCACGCACGCTTGCAGGGGTGAATGAATGATGCATGGAGTGATGTGCAGATGCATGATGTGTGAGGAATTAATGCATGCACATGTGCGCGAATGAATGCACCGGTGCATGAATCAAAGCCTGCATGCTGGAGCCAGCCAGCGAATTAATGCGTGCATGTGGGCGTGAATAGAGGCGCCAGGGCACGCACCAACGCCCGCCCGCATAAAGGGACGCCTGAGGGAGGGAATTAATGCCCGCACGTGTGCGTGAACGGAGGCGCGAGAGGCCCATCCCCACTCTTGCGCCGGGCCCTGTTCAGCCCGGATGCCGGCCCTGGCCTGGCGGAGTGAGGGTGCCCGTGTGGCAGACGCGCGGGGTGGGGGTGGGGTGCGGCGGCCGAGGTAATCGCGCCGAGCTGCGGCCTCTCATCAGTTCTCGTAAATGTCACTTTGTGCTGCTGTTTTCCGGCGGCCGCTGGGGCCCGGCCCGCTGCCGTTTCCCAGGCGGCGTTGGGGAATTCAGGGTTTCCTCCGTGCCCGCGTCCCAGCCCCTGATTAAGCCTGACAGCGTCTTTATAGAGTGAGTTGTTCGGAGAGGTGAAAAACTGCCTCCCCGCGATCGCTCCCGGCTTCCCCGGAGACGCTCTGGGGACGGACGTGCCCCGCGCCGACGCGCCTGGAAGTCAGGGCCGAGACGGGCACCATTAGGGGCCCTTGAGCTGCCGGGGGAGGACGCAGAATTAGGCCTGATGAAGCAGCGCCCGCCTTCAGCCGCCGCACAGGCGTCCCCGACAGCTGAGACCGGCAGCGGCTGTTGGCCGTGAACGGAGAACAAAACCTTCTGTCACCAGCCTGGAGCCTGCTCCTGCCGGGAGGGGGCGGGGAGCGAGCGGGCGGCGGGCAGGGCCGTGCGGGGGCTCGGGGACGCGGTCCCACGGGAGGGTTCCCGAGGCCTGGGCGGTGTCCAGCCCCTGAGTGGCCGCTGGGCTCCTCGCTCCAGCTGGGTGGCATTGGGAGCTCACTGCAGAGGGCAGGGACAGCCCCTGCACTGCCGGGCCAGGGTGGGCAGCGAGGAGAGCCCAGGCGGGGACAGCCTGCATGTGCCCGGGGACAGAGCAGGGGTGGACGGGTGCGGAGGGCCAGTCAGGACGAAGCTCTTTCTGATTCTCCAGGAGCAGACACAGTGCCCATGGGGCAGCGTGAGGTGGACGGGACCTGCCTCCTGCACCCGGGGGTCCTTCTCTTGGGTGGGAGACAGACCCCGGGCCGGCCCTGCTGGGCACAGGCGGTGGCATGTCGGGGGATGGACAGTGGCACCAGGGACAGACCCACCGCTGACTGCCAGGTCAGAGGGCACCAGAAGGGGACAGACTCCACCGCTAGGGACCCCTCGGGGTGCTGGGGAAAAGAGGGGTTGCAGAGGGTGGCTGCACGGGCTGCCTCCACCCCACCCTCCCTGGTCCCATCTCCCACCCTCTGACCTCTCCCCTCTCCCGTCCCGTTCCCCCCCATTCCCTCTCCCCGCCTCCCGGACTCGCTGGCTGGCACTGCCGAGAGCGTCTGGGCTCGCTCACAGGTGCTGTTCCGGACCATCTGTCGCCACTTCCGTTGTGCTCCCGGCGGCAGTGGTGGCCCCAGAGCCCCTGACGGGAGGGGGAGAGCAGAAAGGCCTCCTTGGAATGGCCGGCCAGACGCAGGGACGGCGAGGAGGGAACACGGAGCCCCCAGGTGAGCCGGAGCCTGGTCTTGGGGAGGGTCTCGGCGCCCGTGGGATGTCAGGAGCCCAGGAGTGGCCCTGATGCCTGACGCCCTCTGCCCTGGGGGAGGGGGCAAGAATGACGGGGAGCCCTCAAGCCCCCCAAGAGTCTCTGGGGGCCGTGGAGACCCCAGCCCGCATGGGCCTGTCTCCTCAATATCGCCACGCAGCCGGTTGAGCCTGGGGAGGCCTCTTTCTCGGACTCTCTCCCAGGCCTCTGCTGATCCCAGACGGGCTGGACACTGCATGGACACAGGATGCGGCCGGGGCCACCCAGTCCTGTGGGACATGGTGGGGGCAGGGGGTCATGCGGGACCAGGGTGGGAGAGAAGAAGGAGCCGGGGAGGGTGGGAAAGTCTGACGCTCCGTGTGGATGCCGGTTGCCCGTGTCTCTGCTAGCTGGGCCCGCCTGTGTCCTGGCGGGCAGGCCCGTGAGGTGGGCGAGGGGCTGGCTCTGGTGCATGGTGGCCGTGTCCCCACCCGCCTGCCCACCCTCATGCTCCGGCCGCCCCTTCTTCCAGCCACAGGTGGGCCCTCCCGGTGGCGCCGGTTCTCTCTGGCACGTCCAGTTTCAAACCCATCAGTGAGACGGAACCATCCTGTGCAGGTGGCAGCTGTGATCTGGGGACGGGCTGTGTGTGCTGGGGTCTCTCCTGGAGGGTGCCCAGTGGGCACGGCTGTGGGTTCCTTGTACGTCCGGAGAGGCTGGGAGGGCGCACAGGGCAGCAGGGAAGGTGTCCATGGCTCCCAGACCAGCAGCCCCTGCCCAGTCTAAGTGTAGAGACCCGCTTAGAACCACCACGACAGAACAGGGCTAGGGCCCTGGCCATGTGTGTGGCAGACCCGGGTTCAATCCCCGGCACCGCAGAGTTCCCCGAGCCCTGCCGGACGTCAGCTCTGAGCACAGAGCCAGGAGCAGCCCTGAGCCCCACTGGGGCTGCCCCCAAGCATAAGAGCAAAGCAAGGGACCAGAGCACCCAACAGCACCCAACATCCACAGCCCAGACGCAAAGCTGTGTCTGCAAGAAACGCTGAAACGAGGTGGCGTGGAGGGTCCTGCGGAAGGGAGCGAACAACGTCCCCGCTGATGCCTCCTGGGCAGCCGCAGTGCAACCTTCAGGTACCTCAGGGGGATGGAGTGTTCCTCAAGACCGTTGGCAAGACCCCCACAGCGGTGCTGAAACCAGGACTGTGGAGACAGGAGAAAGGGAAGCCCCGACATCTCCAGATGCCCAACTCCTGTGTCCGGGCACACAGCGGCAGCCAGAGGGAGGAGGCCAACAATTTTTTTCATTTTGGGTCACACCCTGCGATGCTCAGGGGTTCCTCCTGGCTCTGCACTCAGGAATCAGTCCTGGCGGTGCTTGGGGGACCCTATGTGATGCTGCGGATTGAACACAGGTGGGCCACGTGCAAGGCAAACGCCCTCCCCGCTGTGCTGTCGCTCTGGCCTGACTCTTGTGATCAGCGCTGGGCATAGGACTCGTGGCCTCGCAATTGCAGGAAAAGTACTTTTAGCCACTGAGCTATCCTGAGCTCTCTTGATCTGATTCTCCCCCTTCATGCGCACGTGTACACACACACACACACACACACACACACACACACACACACACAGGAAAAGCAGCCTGGTTGGGAGCACACTCCTCCCCCTCCCCACCCTTGTGCCCACCGCAACTCACCTGTTGCGAAAGAACAAGGCTTTGCCTTAGGCCCAAGCCTCTCCCATTGAAAGGCCCCTACACATCGGGAATATTCCTCTGCGAGGTGGCAGAGGGAGGGTGCTGCCGTCTGGAGCAGTGGCCCCAGAAGAGCTCGAGTTCCTGAGAAGGAGCATCTTCTCCAGCTTGCTCCCCCAGGAGAGAGGCGCCAGCCACCCCCCAGACAGCTGGAGAAGCCAGGACTGCTCGAGAAGGTGCTGAGAGCCTTCCCTGCAGGGCAGAGATGGTTTTCATTCCGTGAAGCCAGAGGCTGGTCTTTATCATTTAAATGACTACAAATGACCAACTCACTTCATCTCATCTCATCATTATAATCACAAACTGAAAACCTTAAAGTAAAGCACCGGCTGAAGGTCCCTCCACGCAGTGGTTGCAGGAAGGCTTGAAGGTGACTTCACCTGCCTCTCCTGCCTGCAGCCTCCAGCTGGAAGCAAAATTGGCAGCAGCAGAGGCCACGGGGCTGGGATGGGGACGACCCTTTCCTGTGAGTAAGCACAAGAATAGCAGAGCATTTTTTAAAAAAGAATTTTTCAACTACAAGGGGATGAGTTGATGACTGAGCCCCAGAAGGTTCTGGAAGGAACCATGATGGACCAGGGGGAGGAACAGAACACTCGTTGTACTGTTCTCTAAGCTCAGCCACATTAGAAGAATTTTTACTCTGCTGTTCCCAGAAGCCTTTCTGCCTCCCCTCACCCTCTCAACCCTTGTTGGACTCCACGTGTCCAATAAGAATTCAGGCTCTGGTGGGGTCTGCGCTGCGTCCCACACCCAGCTTGGCGGCCCCTGCTCAGCCGTGCCCAGATATTTTCATTCAGTGATGCCACGCTCCTCCCTCTCAGTAGCGTGCTCGTCATCTGACTAACTGCTCCGCTTTCCTGCTCCGTGAGACCATCACCGCCAGTTCCAAGCACGTTTGGCTGCCAAAGAACAAACATTCCATGTGTGAACTGGGGAGACATAGGGCTGGGACAATAGCTCGGGCAAATTTGAGGCATGTTGACTTCATCTGAGACAGCATGACACATGGCAAGGTCCCCAGCACCCGCCTCGGGACCTGCCTTCCGGTAACCCCGCCCTGAGCACCTCAGCGCTGTGAGGAAGCCAGGAGCAGAGGCGACAGAAGCCTCAGGTCTCTGGTCTTCAGAGTTGCCAGAGTGGTTTCCTCCCTGCCGGCAGGCCGAATTCGTTTTCCCTGAACCTCATCCATCTTAACTCTTCCACAGAGGTTCTCCTTGATAGGATCTGCAGGTGGGGCTAAAACTCAGGAGCTTCATGGGTATCACATGACCAGGTCCCAGCATGGTGAAAATCCATGATCTCTCAGCAGCCATTCATATGTGGTTTCCAGAAGTCCTCAGTGGCTCCTTGAAGGTACTTCAAACGTTCCAAACCACCATGGAACCCTAAGTTAGAGGGACAACATGGTTTTTAAAATTTTATTTAGTTTAGGGGCTGGAGCAATAGCACAGTGGGAAGGGCATTTGCTTTGCACACGGCTGACCAGGGTTCGATTCCCAGCATCCCATACAGTCTCCCGAGCACCTCCAGGAGTGATTCCTGAGTGCAGAGCCAGGAGTGACCCCTGAGCATCACCGGGTGTGACCAAAAAAGAAAAGTGATTTAGTTTGGGACTGGAGTGCTAAAAAGTAAAAAGGGTAGGGCGCTTGTTTTGCATGTGACTGACCCGGGTCCCACACTGGCACCGCGGGCCCAATGCCCCGAGCCTTCCAGGAGTCAGCCCTGAGCACCCAAAACTATCCATATATTCAGTTTATTCCCACAGAGTTCTGAGTACTTTCCTCAAAGCCCATGAAAGGTCTAAAAGTAGAGAGGAAATGGGGCACATTTGTTGGGTAGCTTCAGCTTCCAGTGGTCAAGAAATGAGGCTGGGAGATCATCCGAAGGGCTGAGCGGATTCTTCACGTGTAGGACTTGGGGCTCCATCTCCAGCACCGTGACGTCCCCCTGAGCACTGCAGATTGTGACCTCTGAGTACCGCTATGTGTGTACCAACACCCCTGCCCCCTCCCCGACACACACAGACTCACAAAAGAATAGTGGCTCTGGATCCACACTGCCTAGAATCCAATGCTGCGTTTTCACACCCTTGCTGTGCTGTTCTTGTCTGGGAGCCACACCCAACTGTGCTCAAGGTTTACTCCTGGTACTGTGCTCAGAGACTCCTACTGTGGCAAGTCATAGGCCAAAGTAATTTGACCTAAGACAAACGACTTTACCTCTCTGTGCCACAGTGTCTTCTTTCTTTGGGAAGGGGCTCCCGAGCAGTGCTCAGGGGCCCAGAGAGCTCCAACAGCGGTGCTTGGGACAGGGTGGGGGGCGGCATGTGGTTCTGGGCTGTGAATTTGGTACCTGACCACTGAACTATCTTGCAACCCCCTCTGCCATGTTTCTTATAGGACTGTTATGAGGGTTAAATGAATTAATTCACATAAAGCACTAAGAACAACACTGGCCCACATAAGTGCTACCTTTGCTTGGTTTTTGTTTGGGGGCCACACCCAGCAGTGCTCAAGGAATACTCCTGATTCTATGCTCAAGGACTAGTATTGTCATGTATTACTAATTCCAGCTAGAAGGAAATCACGGTGTGTGACACTTGCTAGAACCAACGCCCATGACCAGGGGTATCTGTAAGGAAGGAAATAAACAGGCAAGCGCCAGATCCGTATTTCTTTTCCTCGTTGCTTCTGCATATGGGGCTTCGTACTGCGTCTGCTTGCTTTCCCTCTTTTCACCATTAATCTAGAATATGCAATTTCAGTGATTCAGTTTCCCCCTCCTATGTACATGCTGCTCAGCTCACTCATTGGTGAAGGTTTACCTTTTTAGTTTTTGTTTGCTGGGGGGTAACCTGGTGGTGCTCAGGGCCTGCAGCTGGCCCTGCATCATTGGTGTCCAGAGGACCTTATGCAGGGCTGGAAATTGAACTGAGGCCAACTGCAAGCAAGGCAAGTACCCCAACCCCAATCTCTATGGCCCGTGGTTACTTCTTTAAAAAAAATCAAATAAAATGAACTGGAGATCTCTTCATGGCAAAATGGTCATCTTGTTCTTTCTCACTGCTGTGCAGTGTTACAGCCTGCAGGTGTACAGTAGATGATTTACTGTGGCCTTCTGTGTATCAAACACTTGATACACTTACTGTGTACCAGTTTACCATGTGTCACTAGTTCCCTGTGTCCAGTATGGGGGGGGGGGCGAGGAAGCAGAGGTGACAAGCAGCACGGAGCTTGACTGCTCTAGAAGCTTGTCACTTGGAGATTCTGGGACTTGGATTAAATCATGGTTAGAGGCCTCCCCCAAAGCCTCCGCCCCTCTCGGAGAGCTCAGCAAGCTACAGAGTATCCCCCGCCCGCACGGCAGAGCCTGGCAAGCTCCCCGTGGCATATTTGATAAGCCAAACACAGTAACAGTAATGGGCCTCATTCCCCTGACTCTGAAAGAGCCCCCAATACGCCATTGGGCTACGCTAGCACGCGACAGGGACGAATGGAGTCATTACTGGTGCCCGCTCAACAAATCGATGATCAAGATGGGATGACAAGTGACACGTGACAAGATTATATCACAGTCTTTAATGAAACCCTAAATTAAACTCAAAACCAAGTGTCAATGCTAGTGATTTTGTGGGAAATCCAGGGGCAATGTATAGTGTAGCTATGTCCTAAAGAGCTGACAGCCTCTCTCCCAGGAGCCCTGACTGGCCTCGAGAAGAAATCTACCCGGTATCTTTCCAGCTTCATTGAAGAAAATGACTCAAGACAAGCAGGACAAGTCTACACTCCCTTCACAAGCTGCAACACAGCAGCTCACAGGAGTCTCAGCAGAGGTGGAATGCAGCAGGCCCAGAAGTCCGCCTGCAACTCAGCGTGCAGGCAGCAGCTGCCAACTCCAATAGTGCAGGGGATTGTTCTTGCCTCGCATCGGTGAGAGGCCAGTGATCTTCTCTTAGAATGGAGACGGGTGCAGATCCCCGGGAGTCTGTGGGAAGAGCCCGAGGGAGAACGCCCCTTTTGGAGTGTCACTTGTTTGACTCTCATTTTCCCAGAAGGAACTCACAGGGTTATGAGATAAGTTGCCCCATAGGAACAAGCAGGGGACATTCTGTGCTTGGGCAGTCATACGCTTTGCCAAGACTGTATTCCTCTTACCCTCCCCCCACTCAGCACCAATCACTGAGTCAGTAACACCTGGTTGCCACATAGATGGAGATTGTGTCAAAGCCCACACTTGACATTCCTTCTGCAAAGCAGCGTTTTAAGACTTTAGTACGGGTAGACCTTTTGACCACTTTTATTTCCAAACATGACTACTTCTCTAGGTGGATGGAGTAGCCAATAGTCATTTCACTTAAAAATATTTACTTACTATGTTTTGGTTTTTTTACCCGGTGCAAGTGTAGACATGGGAATTTGGAGAGACGGAGGAGTATTAGAATAAGGAGAAATAGTCCTTGCTTTGGGAAACATACAACCTTGAGTGTATAAGAACACAAAACAGTAGATCATGACGCGGTCTAGGCAAGAGGCGTAGAAAAAATATGCAATGGGAGGGGCTGCACAGCAGGTAGAGCGTTTGCCTTGCACGTGACCAACCCGGGTTCGACTCCCAGCATCCCATAGGTGTCCCAGCATCCCCTGAGTTCCGCCAGGGGTAATTCCTGAGTGCAGAGCCAGGAGTAACCCCTGTGCATTGCCGGGTGTGACCCAAAAAAGAAATACATATATCTATGGAGAAGAGAAGCAAGTGCCCTGGAAGGGAGCTGAGCACCAAGTAAAGAGTCGCTGTTGACAGAGTATCTGTTCTCACCTCCATATAATCTGTGTCACTTTCTTCTGGTAACCCTGAAAAGTGAGTTCAATAAAATAAAATGATTCCGTATGTGAAATGAATCAGCATTTTGCGTGTGGATTCAAGAAAAAATCAGTGTTTCCCTGGTTGTTTGGAAACAAAACTTCCTATTCCTTCTCCCTTTCACTTATTTTCTGATATAGAAAAGTCAGAGGATTGGGGGCCAGAGAGACAGTACAGTGGGTAGGGTGCTTGCCCTGCACCGGCCAACCTGGGTTCAATTCTGGGCACCCTCTATGGTCCCCTGAACCCTGTAGAAGTGATCCGTAAGCACACCCTGAACACTGACAGGTGTGGACCCAAAGAAAGAGAGAAAGAAAGAGAGAAAGGAAGGAAAAAAGGAAGGAAGAAGAGAAAGAAAGAAAGAAGAAAGGAAGGAACAAAAGAGAGACTAGTACAATGAAAATCCTTAAATTCTTTACCTGCAGACATCAATTTTGCCAATTTACTTTATCATTTTCTATAGATACACATTTTCCCTTCAAACTGAAAAGTTGTAGACATCCCCCCTAAACACTTAAGCATATAGCCCCCAAAAGGAGTATTCTTCTTCATAGCCCGATCTTTCCAAATACTACCTCAATATTGATATCACTAAAAAAAAAGAATTTAACATAGATATACAGTTCATTATTTTTCTCAAATGTCTATATAGCAATACCCTTTGCAGCTTAAAAACATTAAAATACATTCAAAATCTGTCCTTACATTTGCTTGTCTTGTTTCTTAATTCTGTTTTTTGATCTGGAATTGCATACACATCGCTTTTATTTTCCTTTCACAATCTTGACATTTTGAGGGGAAAAACACGTCAGTCCAATCAGGGAGAATGGCCCACAAATTAGATTTGTCTGATTGTTTCTTATCATTGGATTCAGGATCTTTTTCTTTAAAAAACTATTGTGGAAGAATAACCATATCACAAAATTTACCATCATCATCAAGTTTTAGTTTGTAATTCGGTGACATTAAATCCGTGCATAATATTGTGTAACCTAAGTCCACACATAATGTGTAATCATCTGTTTGTGCAAACACTGTTTCCAAAACTCTTCATCATCTTAAACAGCAGTTTTATATTCATTAAACAGTAACTAAACAACTTTTGCTGTGTGGTTATAAATGAAATAGTTATAAATGAGTTATAAATGAAATAACTACATTTCTTAACAAGCAATAACTACACCCAGTATCCCCATCCCAGCTTTTAGCAACCATCATTCCACTAGCTATAAATTTTCATAGCTATAAATTTGCCTGTTATAAGCAGCATATAAGTAGAATTGAACACGATTCGTTCTTTTGTGTCTAATCTCTTTGTGTGTGGCTATTTTTTAATTGAACCAGCATGCATTTTAGTGTTACAAAGCCAATTCATTATAAGTTTCAGTCACACAAAGCCTCCCAGCACCAAACCCATCACAGTGATCCCCTCCACCCATGTCCCTGTCTACCTCCTGCCGCAACCCTGACCTCAGACTGTCTCCATGGCATGTACCTCATGTTTCCTTTCAACTTTCTATCTCTTCCAGAGTGATCACTTCCCACCACTCTCGTTGAATTGTTTGTTCCCTTCCCTGCCCCATCTCTGCCCCTCCCCCGCCCCACCCACAGTGGCAAGCTTCCTACTGTAAACAGTTCCCTTGCTCTTGATTCCGTTGCCTGTGGGTACAATCCCCTGCCATGTTTCTTTACATCCTGCATCTGAGAGAGACCACCCTGGTCGACTCTCCTCCCTCTGACGCTGACTCACTTCACTCGGCATGACACTCTCCAGAACCATCCATGTCGCAGCAAACTGCGTGACTTTGTCTTTTCTTACAGCCCGTACTATTCCATTGTGTACATGAAGCATCGTTTCTTTATCCAGTCATCTGTTCTTGGGCACTTGGGTTGTTTCCAGGTTTGGGCTCTTACGTGCTGCGATGAGCAGAGAAGTAGAGATGGCTTTTCTGCAGTGTGCTTTTGGGCCCTTGCGGTATATTCCAAGTTGTGGGATTGCTGGGTTATAGGGAAGCGGAATTCTAGTTTTTTGAAGAATGTCCATATTGTTTTCCAAAAACACTGGGCCAGTTAACATTCCTGCCAGCAGTGTGTCTAACTAATTTTATTTCGGATCATGTTTTCAAGGTTCATCCTTACTGTAGCACATGTCAGAATTTCATTTCATTTTGAGGCTGACTAATAGTCCACTGTACATTTATAGCACATTTTGTTTATCCCTCCAACAGTTGAGGGGCACGTGGGTTGTTTTCAACTTTTAGTTACAGTGAATGTGACTAAGAACATTGTTGTACATATCTGAGTCCCTGCTTTCAGTTCTTCTGAGTATATGAGGGTGGAATTGTTAGATCACCTTTTCAGCACCTATCTTTTCTTTTAAAATAGTTGTCCTCCTAATGGGTAAGAAGCTGTATCTTAGGGCTACAATTTACATTTCCTAACGATAGGGCTGGGCTGGAGCGATAGCACAGCGGTAGGGCGTTTGCCTTACACGCAGCCAACATGGCCGACCTGCGTTCGATTCCTCCGCCCCTCTCGGAGAGCCCGGCAAGCTACCGAGAGTATTCGATATGCCAGACACAGTAACAAC
>JAOXYA010022260.1:0-13401 GCA_028565675.1 Sorex palustris | reverse complement strand
AGGGGTGGAGGAATCGAACTCGGGTCGGCCATGTTGGCTGCGAGCAAGGCAAACGCCCAACCGCTGTGCTATCGCAAGTAGGTTCATTATATTAGTATCAAGAGCATTAGATAGTGTGTGTCAATGCCTTTTTTTCTGTCCTATGCATACATTACTCTTAGATCAGAAGAAGGACACTTGTTTTGGAGATTTTACTTACTGTAATTTATATCATACCTATTATTTTCTCCTTTCCCCTAGAGCTGAAAAAGAATGGGGTGATGGTATCCGTGGGCTATCCCTCAGTGCAGCCCGGTTTGCTCTACTTCGACTGGAGGAAGGACCACCACATACTAAAAACTGGAGGTAAAAAAACCAACGGAGCATAGCAGTGTTTGGGCATACTGTTAACAGAAGTATTTTTGCTTAACCAGTTACAGGAGAGGGAAATGATGTGGCTCAAGGAGTCCAGGTATTTAGTCTGTTTTGAATATCCCAGGTCCTCAGTTTTTGTGTTCTTTTTTCTTTGTGTGATAGATTTCTACCATTTATGTCATTTTCCCTTTGAAGTTTGACCAACTTCAGATAATACTGGAAGGATTCAGAATAAAACTATATTCTTTCTTCTAATAACATCATTCAAATAACATTATCAAGTCTTCAGAGTTAAGGGTAGAGTCCTCATTCTGTTCCCCAAACCCCAAACATTTTTCTCCCCTCTCAACTTCTGCAGGCCTCAGTTGCTTGTATTACTGAAACTCGATGAAGACTTACACGTCAAGCATCCCCGCCTCCTCACCTTTGCTTCACAGCTCAAAGCAGGAAAAGGCCTCACTATTGTGGGCTCTGTCATTGTGGGGAACTTCCTGGAGAACTATGGTGAAGCGTTAGCTGCTGAACAGGTAAGGCTTACTGACTGAATGGAATTTAGCTCTGATGTTTGGTAAGCAAGTTAGACCTTAGGTCTCTAAATTAATTCCTTTCCTGAGTCACACTATAGCATTGTAATTTAATGTCTTTACTGAGTCACACCTTAGTTTTCTAAATGAATCCCTTTCCGGAATAATCTAGGTTTCCCTCTTAGTATTCAATTTTGAAGTCTCCAAAATTATATAAGCCAGAAGATAGTTATCTGTTCTTTCTTTCCCATTTAAAGTATTACTAAACTGTAAGATTTAGTTAGACTAAAAAACTATTTCCAGATAGACTTCAAACATTGACTTTACCCAAAGAGAAATAATACAAATAAGTCTGCCCTTGGAACTATGGAGGTGACTCCTTTTAGTCTTGTAACAACCAGGCTCAGTAAGCAACTTTTCTTCCTCTTCACAAATATGTGTGGTTTCATGACCACAACGTCTTTGCCATTTCTACTTACTATTTTTCTTGGTTGGTTTTGGTTTTAGTTTCTGAGCCACACCCACTGGTGCTTAGGGTTTACTCCTGACTTTATAGTTAGAGATCACTCCTAGTGGTGTTTGAAGGCCATTGGGGGTGCCAGGGATCGAATCAGTATTTGCCACATGCAAGCCAAGCACCTGATCCATTGTACTTCTTTCTTTCTGTCCTTCTTTGCCATCTCTGGTTAAACATACTGAATATTAAAATTCCTCTGAAGAATACTGTTTTTCACTTATTATAAATTAAAGAACTAACCTCATTTTGGAGAAATTTTGATTGTTTATTTTGGTGGTGTTGGGGTTGGGAGCATACCTGGATGTGCTCTTTTTCCTGGCTCTTCTGCCTCTATTCTTAACTCCTGGCTCTTCCTTGGAATCATTCTTCGTGGGACTAGGGGAACCATATACAGTGGTAGGGGATTGAATCTGGGTCTGGGTCAGCTGTGTACAAGCAAGTGCCTTACCTCCTATACTATTGTGCTGGCCCTTGTTTGGGGGAAATTTTAGTTTTATTTCAAAATTTTACCAGTTTTCATTTTGAAATGCCTTAAAATCCTAAAAACTAGGACTAGAGAAAGTGAACGTGGGGAGTAAACTAGGAGTAAGCCCGGAGTGTGTTGGGGGTGACCCAAAACCTCAAAAATGAAATAAAAATTAAAAAGTAAAGGTAAAGGCCCTCCCGTTGTTTGTCAATTTGCTTGAACGGGCCCAGTAACATCTCCATTGGAGACTTTGTTGTTACTGTGTTTGGCATATTGAATACGTCACGGGGAGCTTGCCAGGCTCTGCCGTGCGGGCATGGCCGACCCGAGTTCAATTCCTCCGCCCCTCTCAGAGAGTCCGGCAAGCTACCGAGAAATAAAAATTAAAAACTATAAAAACTAGAAATGTGAAGAAACATTAGAATGATAATAAAAGTTAACAACACAGAATTGAGAACCAACAATGTGATTTAGCAGTAGAGTCTTTGTCTTGCATTGTAAAGTCCTGAGTTAAATCCCCAGAACCACACATTATGAGTTCTGGCTCTGCTGCTGTGATCCACAGCATTGCAGTAAGTGTGAATCCTCCTAACAGCTCAGCAAGAATAGCAACTTGACAATCAACAGCAAGGACCAGAGAGATAGTAGAGTGGCTAGACAATTGCCTTGCACTCAGCCAGCCCAGTTTGATCCTCGGCATCCCCTATGGTCCAGGAGTGCAGACCCAGGAATAACTCCTGAGCATCACTGGGTGTGGGCCAAAGATCACCCCACTGTCCAGGAAAAAAAAAATCACAGGATTGGAAAACAAGAGCCAGTTTATTTTTTTTTTAATCTTTTTTATGCCGTTAATTTGAGCTCTGTCTTTGGGGAAATTATATCCATTTCCACACCTTTATATTCCATTTCCCTTTCTAATAAAAGGTTAGAATAAATAGAATCTCTTCTACTTCGTTTGAATAAGTAAAGCAAAGTATTGTCAGTAATTACCACTGAATTATCAAAGTGCATAAAGCACTGCGCTGTCCTCCCTTTGTTCATCGATTTGCTCGAGTGGGCCCAGTAACATCTCCATTTTGAGACCTGTTGTTACTGTGTTTGGCATATCAATACATCACGGGTAGCTTGCCAGGCTTTGCTGTGCGGGCGAGATACTCGCGGTAGCTTGCCAGTCCCTCTGAGAGGGGCAGAGGAATCGAACCGGGCTCTGTCAGGCTGGTTGTGCACAAGGCAAACACCCTACTGCTGTACTATCGCTCCAGCCCATCAAAGTGCATAAGGAAATGAAAAACAAAAAGGAAAACATACCTGAAATAATTCTAAAGTGAAATTGAGTCATCTGATTAAATTTCTTATTAGTATTAGTCAGGACATAATTGGAACTGAGGAAAAGAAAATCATGTTCGCTTAGGAAACTCCTCAGGCCAGTTAAGAAAGAATATTGGGAGCAGATACATAAGTAGTAAAGGAGTTAAGGCTCCTGTCTTGCATGCAGCCAACCCCAGTCAGTCCCCAGCACCACATCTAATCTCCTTGAGCACCAAGACTGATTCCTGAGCACAGAGCCAGGAGTAATTTCTGAGTACTACTGGATGTGGTCTAAGCACTTCCCTTCCCCCCCTCCCCAAATAATATTGAATATTCACTTTGTCAGATTCCTACTCCCAGTTTGTTTTTGGACCACATATGTAGGTGCTTAGAGTCTTGCAGTGCTGCGGACCAAACCTTGGACTTCCGCATGCAAAGAATCAGCTCTAGCCCTTTGAGCTATCTCCCTGATGAACTGTTCCCCTTCATGCCTCAAAGGAAAAAAGCATAGGAAAAGAGGAAAGGGTAGAGAGAGTACATACAGACAGACAGCTATGTAAATTGTTGTCACTTGAGCACAAAACAAAAATATATGAAATTTCATTAGAATAATTTTAATCTTTTGAGTAATTTTTTGTGTTGGGTGAGGTTGGGTCACACCTAGTGGTGCTCCAGAGTTTCTTCCAGGTCTGTAGTCATGAGCTGCTCCTGACAGTTCTCAGGGAACCACACACATAAACAAATAAGTTTGACGGTCCAGGATGAAGCACTTCAGTGCTGAGGTTCTCTCTCTTTCAGACAATAAAGCACCTAATGGAAGCAGAGAAAGTGAAAGGATTCTGCCAGCTGGTGGTGGCTGGCAAACTGAAAGAGGGGATATCCCACCTCATCCAGTCATGTGGCCTTGGAGGCATGAAGCACAACACAGTGGTTATGGGATGGCCTAATGGCTGGCGCCAGAGTGAAGATGCTCGCGCTTGGAAGACTTTTATTGGTAAAAAACCTATCATGAATGTCCAGATAGGGGATATAGCTAAATCGCTGTCAGTAACTCCTGCTTCTAGATTCTTAGGAGATTGTCATTGCTGAAACATTGTCTTAGATAAATAACTACTTATTTAGATAAATAACTAATTCTCTTCATAATTAAAGATTTATTGAATCACCATGAATTACAGTTACAGTTATTCATGATTGTTTCTAGACATGTACAATGTTCCAGCGCCAGTCTCGTCACCAGTGTTCACTTCTCTTCACCAGTGTCCTCAGTTTCCTTCCAGTCTTTTTTCCTGCCTCTTTCACAGGCCCATTTTTCCTTTTTCTTTCTTCCTTCCCCCACCCCTCCAACCCTTTTAAGCACTGTGATTTACAATACTGTTGCTGATAGGGTATCATGCTTGTTACCTTATCTCCTTTCAGCACCTAATTGTCTTATTTGATTCTGCTAACCACCTCCAACTCGACATTACATTCATGAATTATATCTGTAAAGTCTTATGACAGGAATTATCTCTGAAATGAAATACTTTCATTTGTGGTTGCCCATATTGACCTTCTCATAGGAATTGCAAGGATTATCCTTCAGCTTCAAAATCTCCCAAATTCACAGTTCTCAGGTTAATTCTATTAGCAATTCTGATTTTTGTTACTTAAGGTATATCCTTTGTTAATAGGACACCTAGCTCAAAGAAATGTGAATTATTATTATCCTGTCACTTTCTGAAATGGCTGTAAGCAGGTAATCTGAAAGATTCTTCTCTGCTTATTCTGAGTTTTTTCTTCCTCATAGGTACAGTTCGAGTGACAACTGCTGCCCATCTGGCCCTGCTGGTGGCTAAAAATATCTCCTTCTTTCCCAGCAATGTGGAACAGTTTTCTGAGGGCAACATTGATGTGTGGTGGATTGTGCATGATGGGGGGATGCTCATGCTGTTACCATTCCTACTGAAACAGCACAAGGTATTTCAGGCAACTTTTAAAAAGAATTCTTCTCTTCAATCCTGGTTCACTAGACTAATTCTTCCTCTTTGAATGTTTCAATTCGGAAGGGGCCAGAGAGATAGGATAGTGGGTAGAACACTTGCCTTGCATGTAGCTGACTCAGGTTTGATCCCTGGCACCTGTATGATCCCCTGAGCCCCACCAGGTTTGATCCCTGAGTTCAGAATCATGTGTAACTCCTAAGCACTGTCAGGAGTGACTTGCCAAATAAAAATGTTAGGTATTATTCTAGACTCACCCTTTTTTCTTTTTTGATGGGGGAGATAGTGGTATGGTCACACCTGACAATGCTCAGTGGTTACTCCTAGCTTGGCACTCAGAAGTCACTCCTGGGGGCTGCAGCGATAGCAAAGCGGGTAGGGCATTTGCTTTGCAGGCAGCCGACCCAGGTTCGATTCCCAGCATCCCATATGGTCCCCTCAGCACCGCCAGGGGTAATTCCTGAGTGCAGAGCTAGAAGTGACCCCTGTGCATTGCCACATGTGACCCAAAAAGCTAAAAAAGTAATCACTCCTGGTGCTTTTCTAGGGACCATATGAGATGCCAGGGATTGAACTCAGGTAGGCTGCATACAAAGCAAGTGCCTTTCCACCTCACCATCTCTGTAGCCCTCTGGGCTCTCCCTTGATCCAAGTTTTAATCTTACGAGAATTAGTGAACATCTTTTTTTTCCTTTTATACATCTTTCTTTGTTCAAGTGGGAGGCCACACCCAAATATGCTCAGGGCTTACTTCTGACTCTGTGCTCAGGGGTCATTCCTGGCATGGCTCAGGGGACCATATGTGGTGCTAGGGAATGGGTCAGCCGTATGTAAGACAAATGCCATACTTCTCCAACCCCTTATTTTTATTCTTCTTTAAAAAAAGACCAACATCTCTTAAATACTATCTTAAGGGAAACTAACAATATGTATTTGTGTGTCTTATCATATATATATATATGTGTGTATATATATATGTACTCATCTTCTGATAAATGTTATTTATAATAGAATGTGTATCATTAATATACTAAAAGAATCCACCTTAGGTATCATTGCCATTTTTTCCTTACTGCCATTTTTTTCTCATATTAAGACCTTAAAACTTTTTTAAAAAATATGGCTAGTAAAGCAGAAGCTTAACTTTAAAGATTGTCATTTTTTTCAGCATTATTTAGAGAATATTGATGAGGAAATAGAAATTTCCGACTGAAATTAAAATACTATTCAAGGACCGGCTTTTGTTTTTTAAGTTTTGTGGTTTGAGGGTCATTCCCAGCAGTACTTAAGTGCTGCCCTAGCTCTCTGCCCCACAGTGGGTCTTGGTGGTATGAGGAATGGAACTCAGGTTTCTGTGTGCAAAGCATGCACTTAGCCTGCTAGGCTTGCTCTCTGGTCCCATGATGTGCTTCTGCTATTTCTTTTAAAGTTGGCATTTCCAAGAATGTACGTAATACAACATTAAGTGATTGTACCTTAATATCACAAGCAGGAAACTGGGAAAAGGTACCCTTTTTCTAATAGCAAGGCTATCCTGAGCAAAAACGCTAGGTATGTTAGGCTGTTACTCTCTATTGCATTCTTGCATACAATTGTACATGTTTGGTATGATTTCAGGTATGGCGAAAATGCAGCATACGAATCTTCACAGTTGCCCAACTAGAAGACAATAGCATTCAGATGAAGAAGGACCTGGCTACCTTCTTATATCACCTGCGCATTGAGGCAGAAGTGGAAGTGGTGGAGATGGTGAGAAAGCAGAATAAAGTGACCACCCATCCCCATCCTCTACCCTATCATCCTAGAACCTTTTTCTTTTTGAGGAAATTGTTCAGCTGCAAATGTGGATTAATTTCTTCACTCCAACAAAACCATAATATACTGTTCTACTTTTTTTAATTTTTATGTATTTTTTAATTTTTGTTTTGGGGCCATACTCAGCAGTGCTTAGGTCTTACTCCTTGCATTGTGCTCAGGGACTCAATTTGGGCTAGCAGCTACAAGGCAAGCCAAGAAGCTGTACTATCTCTCTGGCTCTAATATATTGATCTAGATAAACAGAATGTATATGTGATGTATATTTGGATTTTGGGGAGTTTTTTTGCTTGTTTTGTTATATAGCCTCTGTTTATGCCTGTCTGTCCCAATAGGTTATTAGTTTTAATTCATACATTAATACAAAATTACACATAACTTCTTACCACCTGGAAGCTTTTGTTTTTGGGGTTATACCTGGCGGTTCTTAGAGCTTATTCCTGGCAGTGTTCAGGGGGCCCATATATGATGCTAGAAATGGAGATGTGGCTGGCATGTGCAAGGTAAGAGCCTTAACAAGCTCTGTGCCATCTCTCTGGCCTGTGGTAATATATTTTGTAAAGATAATGTAGAGGTTTTGTTTTTGCTCTGTGGGTTTTTGTGTGTGGTTGTGTGTGTGTGTGTTGGTGGCTTTTTACAGTAGTGGAGATAAAACCTAGGTGTCAGTTATACAAGTTCACGATCACAACCATCCTGTTGTTCGTCAATTGCCTCGAGCAGGCCCCAGTAACGTTTCCTTCGTCCTAGACCTGAGATTCAAGGCTCTTTCAGGGTTAAGAGAATGAGACCCATCAATGTTACTGGTATTTGGCATATTGGGTACGCCACGGGGAGTTTGTCAGACTCTGCCATGTGGGCAGGTTACATTTGGTAGCCTGCCAGTTTGTCCAAAGTAGGAATGAGATGATAAGAAAATTTAAAAATAATTTTTTTTCTGTATTTTGCCTTACTCTTTTTGTTAAGATTCACGGTCACGGTCCTCCTGTTCTTCATCAATTTGCTCGAGCGGGCCCAGTAACGTCTCCCCAGGCTCTGCCGTGCGGGCTAGATACTCTCGGTAGCTTGCTGGGCTCTCCAAGAGGGGCGGAGGAATCGAACTCGGGTTTGCTATGTTGGCTGCGTGCAAGGCAAATGCCCTACCCACTGTGCTATCGCTCCAGGCTAGTCCGAAAGTAGTGAGTGGTCGCAAGGTCAAAAATAAAATATGTAACTTTTTTTTAATCATTAAAAAGGTGTTCATGATTGGATTTTAGTCATACAGTATTCCAACACCCATCCCTTCACCAGTGTACATTTCCCAGCACCAGTGTCCCCAAGTTCCCTCCCCATCACCCCCCATCACCTCTATGGTAGGTGCTTTTCTTCTCTCTGACTCTGTCTCTGTCTCTCGGTCTGTCTCTCTCTTCCTCTCTCTGTCCCTCTCTCTCTCCTTTTGGGCATTATGGTTTCCAATATTGATATTGAACGGTAATTAAGTAACTTTTTAATAAATAAAAAGTAAATACAAAAATAATTGGAAATAAATGAAAAAATTAAAAGTGCATAAAATGTGATTTAATAGAATACCGATTTGGCAATATCTACTTCGATCATTCTTTATTACAGCGTTTGTTTCACAGGAAGCTGCACTTGTAGATACTGGTGCTTCTCTGCACCCAAAGCCTGTCTGTCTGGGTTCATTAGAGAGGCTTAGGGACTCAGAATCCAGCCCACTGAAGAACAGGTGGGGTTCCAGACACACAATATGACCATTTTACCTTTATTGTTTATCTTCCCAGAGGAATAGAGCCCATCATGGCAGGTATGACCCATTGGAGTGGCCAATAGAAGCACCTCCTACAAAACCAAAGCAAGAACGTAATAAAATATTCTCTGTCCCTGGAGACATTGCAGAAATTTATTCCAAAAACATTTGAGGGGCCAAGGGCTGGAGCAATAGCACAGCAGGTAGAGCGTTGGCCTTGTATGCGGTCGACCAGAGTTCGATTCCCAGCATCCCATATGGTCCCCTGAGCACCGCCCGGAGTAATTCTTGAGTGCAGAGCCAGGAGTAACCCCTGAGCATCACCGGGTATGACCCAAAAAGCCAAAAAAAAATTTGAGGGGCCAAAATGATAGTACAGCAGGTAGGGTGCTTGCCTTGCATGTGGCCAACCTGGGCTCAATCCCTGGCATTCCATGTGGTCTCCTGAGCATTGCCAGGAGTGATCCCTGAGTGGAGAGCCAGGAGTTAGTCCTGAGCACTGTTGGGTGTGGCCCCACCCAAAAAAAACTAAAACAAACCCACAAAATTTTTTTGGAAAGATGCTGAGCAAGTGATTTTATGTCTTATTCAGTTAGAGTAAAAATCCCAGTAGTGGCCGGCACTAAAAATAAGTGAAGCCGCACAGCAGGGGAAGGATT
The DNA here is from genome assembly GCA_028565675.1 of Sorex palustris. Taxonomy (NCBI): domain Eukaryota; kingdom Metazoa; phylum Chordata; class Mammalia; order Eulipotyphla; family Soricidae; genus Sorex; species Sorex palustris. The sequence continues at coordinate 4,032 of JAOXYA010022260.1, read as the reverse complement.
TGCTTACCCCAAAGGAATTCACTACTTCCCTATAAGCCGCAGCTCACAGGAGCAGATGGTTCACATGTGGAGCACATGTGGAGACTCAGTGGTGGTGTCCACGTACTGCAGTGACCAGCAGACCTGCAGACACCTCCCAGGTTCCCTAGGATGAAGGCGCCCATGCTGAGATCGTGACTGTTAAGCACTCAAGGCTGAGTCCACAGGAACAGGCTTGTTTGGGTTTAGGCTGTGGCTTTTGGTTTGGGAGCCACATCCAGTGATACTCAGGGTTACTCCTGCCTCTCCACTAAGGGGTCACTCCTGGTGGGGCTTGGAGAACTTTGCACTGTTTGGAATTAAATGCTGGCCTCCCACATCCAAGCATGTTCTCCAGCCCTTTGAGGGTATGTGCATGGGATGGGAGTGACACAGTGCTTAAGGTGCATTCCTGGCTCTGTGCTCAGGGAACACACCTGGCATACTCCCTCCATCCAGTTCAGCCTTTCAGTCATTTCTCTTGCAACTAAAATATGCTACACTTTATAGCTCATGTTTTGACAAATAAGGAGCAAATCATGTGCATTCTCTGGACCTTACTATCCAAAAAAACCAAGTTGGAATTTATATCTGCTCAACCTATTTCTAAGAAGAAATATTATAAATAATTAAATGATACAAAACATTTGAAAGTAAGTTGGAAAAAATGCTATGGGTATAGCATGGGTATAGTTATTAAAATATTCATGAAGGGATGGTACTGACTAAGCTTGTATTCTTTTCCAAAAGTGCTGAAAGGTGTTGATGGTCCTGAGACTGTGCTCCAGGCAACATCTGCTGCGTTTGGCAGCATACACCATCTCAGCGCACCGTCACGGGCTCACAGGAAGACTTCCAACTCCATTTTGCGGAAGACCAGAGAGATTCAGTGCGTAAAGATACACCTCTCTCCTGGCCTGTTCCCTTCTGTGCTCCTAGTTCTGCCCCCAAAAGAAAGTAGAGGGACTGGAGAGATAGCACAGCTGGTAGGGCGTTTGCCTTGCACGCAGCCAACCCAGGTTCGTTTCCCAGCACCCCATATGGTCCCCCAAGCACCGCCAGGAATGGGTGCATGAGCCAGGAGCAACCCCTGTGCATCGCTGGGTGTGACCCAAAAAAGCAAAAAAGAGAGAGAGAGAGACAGAGACAGAGAGAGAGAGAGAGAAAGAGAGAGAGAGAGAGAGAGAGAGAGAGAGAGAGAGAGAGAGAGAGAGAAAAGAAAGTAGAATAATCCTGCCACTGAGCTAGACTCCCAGCCCCAGCAGAGAGGAGCTTGACCAGGGACAGGCTATTTGCTGTTGCATGCAGGAGGCCCTGCTTTCACCTTTGGCATTGCTGGGTCTCCCCAGGACTGCAGGGAGCAGTACCCAGTGCAGACCAGAAGTAGCTCCTGACTGCTGTTGGGGGTGACTCCAAAGCTCTCTTCTAAGGTCAAATAAAAGTTTTAACCGGTGCTCATCCCACACCAAAGCAGGTGAAATATGGAACTAATCAGCATCCCAAAGGGGCCCCTGAGCACTGCCAGGAGTAATTCTTGAGTGCAGAGCCAGGAGTAACCCCTGTATATCACTGGGTATGGTCCCAAAACAAAACAAAAAATAAAAATAAATAAAATAAAATGCCAGTAGAGATGAGGTTGAAAAACCATGAAGGCAATTCAGCCCGTTATTCTGTTTTTTTTTTTTTGTTAGTTAGTTTGTTTTTTCTGCATCTAGGCCTTCCAGGGCTGAAGCGATAGCACAGCGGGTAGGGCATTTGCCTTGCACATGGCCGACCCGAGCCGGGTTCAATTCCCGTGCCCCTCTCGGAAAGCCTGCCAAGCTACGGAGAGTATCTCACCCGCATGGCAGAGCCTGGCAAGCTCCCCGTGGCGTATTTGATGTGCCAAAAACAGTAAAAACAAGTCTCACAATGGAAATGTTACTGAGCTAGCCTTGAGCAAATCAGTGAAAACAGGGAGGACAGTGTTACAGGCCTTCCAGAACTGTCAGTGGGATTGAAACCCAAGGAGAATGAAATATTAGAAACCAGAAAAGCTGCCTGGTCAGGCATGGTTGAAATTGTGGAGAATGCTCCTCCTATCTTGTCCTAAAGGACAAGACTGAGGGGTCAGAGCGATAGCACAGTGGGTGGGGCGTTTGCCTTGCACTTGGCCAACCCAGGTTCAATTCCCAGCATCCCATATGGTCTCCCAAGCACCGCCAGGAGTAATTACTGAGTGCAGAGCCAGGAGAAACTCCTGAACATTGCCAGGAGTGACCCAAAAAGAAAAAAAAAAAAGACCGAGGGAACTTAAATCAGAAATCTTTTTTTGCAGTCCCAGGCCTCCCTGCGGCAAGCCCTGAGTGCAGCTAAGTGTGGCTCAAAAAAACAAAAACAAAAATGGGTGGGATGGGAGGTATACTGGGGTTCTTGGTGGTGGAAAATGTGCACTGGTGAAGAGATGGGTGTTTGATCATTGTGTGACCGAGACTTAAATCTGAAAGATTTGTAACTGTTCTCATGGTGATTAAATTAAAAACCAAATAAATAAATAAATAAAATAGTAATCATAGCTTTAAAAAAAAAACAGAAAACAAAACAAAGTGATGTGCTTCCTGCTCTCTTTCCCTGTAACTGGCTTCCTGGGACAGTTTGTCTCAGCCACCTCTTAGCCACCTTTCAGCTGGCAGGCTCAAGCTGAGAAAGCTTTTTCTCTGCGGATCACTGCAGCTCTCAGTTGACTGTCCCAGGAGCATCAGAAAAATGGGGACCCTCATGGCACTGTTAATTGGTTTATAATATTCACACGTTGCATTATCACGACTAATTCCAGAGCATTTTTATCACTCCAAAAAAGAAAACTCTCCTAATTAACTTTAATTTATTTTTTATTTAGGGCCACACCAGATGGTCTTTAGAGCTTTACTCCTGGCTCTGTGCTCAGGGATCACTTCTGGGACCCTAGGGAGTGTTGGGGATCCAACCTGCATCAGTTGCATGCAAAACAATCACTCGCCCATCATTAACTTTCTTTTTTTTTCTTTTATTGAATCACCGTGAGATACAGTTGCAAATCTTTCATGTTTGAGTTTTGGTCATACAATGATCAAACACCCACCCCTTCGCCAGTGCACATTTTCTAGCACCAAAGTCCCCAGTATCCCCCCACCTCACTCCATCCCAATCCTTCCCCTGCCTGTGTGGCAGACAATTTCCACAATACTCTCTCTCCACTTTGATTACATTCAATATTTTGACACTAGTCCCACCATTATTATTTGGAATTTTCCCACCACACTCAAACCTGCCAAAAAGGCAGTGCTAGACAATTTATTTTGTATTGCTTGTTATGAATAGCATAAGATGTTGTGCAGCCACTATCGTGACCACGCATTCCTGGAATTCTAAAGTTTTAATAATTAGGGTCTGTAGAGATCTCTGCATTGAGCTGCTCAGTTTCAAAATTTGTTTGTATGTCTCTGGATCACAGCCATTAAGGGGCTTAAATAGTAGCCGGAAGCAGTTGGTGGGCATCATCTCAGAGTCCCATCAGAGGTTGGAGGGGGGACGAAAGGGACCAGTTCCACTCCCCTATCCTGTGAGTCCTGGCATTTGCCATTACTGCTCCCATGTACCTGGGCTTCTTATTGAGTTCTGGAAGATGGTGGCCGCTGGGATTCCTAGGGGCCAGGCAGAAGAAAGGACAGCACCTGCTCCGGTCTGGACTAGCCCTGTGAAATAGACCTATTGCAAAGTCCAAAGGCATCTCTACAGAGAGCTACTAGGTTCTGAGATTCTTTTGTGTGTCCCTCATTAACTTTCACTCCTCACTTCCTTACCTGCCTGGTTCCTGGTAACCATGAATCTACTGACTCTGATTTGTAAACTCAGACCTTTCCATATAAATTATCAAATGTAATATAAATTGACCAAGAGAACCCATCAATGGTTGCAATCTTGCCACAAATGTGTGTGGGGCAGTTAGAGAAGGGAAAGGACCAATATGAGAATAAGTTGGAAATGATAACTCTG
>JAOXYA010022231.1:0-13402 GCA_028565675.1 Sorex palustris | reverse complement strand
TAGTGCAGACAGGCCCAGGGCTGGCGGATTCCAGACATCGGCGGGTGGGCGGGTGGGCCGCTGTGGCCAGCTCACAGCAGGGCTATTTCCAGAGGGCAGCAGGTCTCTTGGGCAGATGGCCACAGGGCATCGAGGTAACAACTCGTTTTTCTCACAAGCTGCACAGGGTCAGTCTGGAGATCCTCAGTGGCGCCTCACCAGCCATAGCCTTTCAGGACAGGGAAGCATCGACGGTGGGTGCCAATGTCTTCTGGGAAAGTGAGCACAGGGCAGTTTCTCATAGGAGTGCGGGAGAGGCACGGGGCTTCCCAGCGGGAACTTGGTCTGGGTGCAGATGGGCTTGCATCAGCCTTGTGCTGTGGGGCCACTAGTTTTCGTTGGGTTTCAGTGGTGCTGCAGAGGGGGCCCGGGATAGACATGCAAAGCATATACGTGCTCCATCCTGTGCCACTGACCCAGTAGACCATGCCCTGTACACTGGACTGTGAAGGCAGTATAAAGGCAAAGGTGGAACCATCCAAGAAAACTGAAACAACAAAACTGATCTCTGAGGAAGTGGGCACTTCCCGCTACCTAGGGGGAACATGGAGAGATGTTCCCATGGGTGCCATAAGGTGGCGAGTCCCGTAAAATTACGAGCTGGTAAGAAGCCACATGCCAGAGCGAGAACAGAAGCATTTCGCTATTCAGAGGAAGCACAGATCTTCATGAGAAGTCCTCACCACCACTCACCGCCGCAACCCAGGGCGTCTGGGCTGGGAGCAGGGTTCCAGACTGGACCCACCTTTGTTTGGTCCTCAGAGGGCCCGGGCAGTGCCTTGCTCTCAGGGGTCTGGGACACCCATGGGCAGCTTCCACCCATGAAGGCTGGTGTGTGCAGACCAAGACTTTCCCCTCGGACTCATAAATGAACCTGCCTAGTGCAACAGCCAATCCCAAAACCGGTGGCATCTGTAGGCAGACTGTTTGTTGGTTTGCTTTTTTGGACCACACCTGATGAAAGTTCCTCCTGTTTTTTTTCATTTGAATCAACAATCACCGCAGGGTGGGGGTGTGGGAGGGACACTGGGGTCACTGGTGGTGGGAAACATACACTGGTGGAGGGATGGGTGCTGGAACATTGTATGACTGAAACCCAATCATGAACAGCTGTGTAACTGTGTATCTCACTGCGACTCAATAAAAAATAAACTTAAAAAAAAAGCCACCCCAATTTTAAAAAGGGGGAAAAAAAGAAAACAATTGCGGGAAATTCTTTTCCATACTATTGAGCTGTATGTGTGTTTTGACTCAATACAAATATGGAGCCAAGGGGCCAGAACAGTAGTACAGTGATTAGAGCAATTGCCTTCCATGCGGCTGACCCAGGTTCGATCCTGGCATTCCATATGGTCTCCCAGCACCGCCAATGCAGAGCCAGAAGTAACCCCAGAGCATTGCTGGGTATGACCCAAAAAGCCAAAAACAAACAAACAAAAATAAATATGGAACAAAGATAAAACTCTCAGGCACTCTCCAGGGAAGCACCGACATGCCCCCAAGCCAGGCTTCTCAGAGTCCAGGCGACACTCCTGCTTCTCGGGTGCCCCAGCTGGGGCAGTGGCACCTCCCCACCTTCTCCCAAATGCCACTTTAAAAATTTGCTTCATCCAATGCTGTTTTTGAGAAACAGTACATACTTATTGGTTATTTTAAACTTTACTGGATTTTACAATTTCCTTCTTTCCCACTTAATAAAATTACAATGAAAATTTCCCATTACTGAGAGGTCTTTAAAAAACAAATAGAAGTGATTCCAGGGCACAGCTGTGGGGCCATGTGAATGTAGGCACCCTGGCCAGCAGCAAGGGCCAATGTTTCAGTCTGAATCACCATGTTATTCTGCCTCTTAAGAATCCCCTTAAGGAGACCTGATTACAATGGAGAGAGAAGGGCAGCAGGTCCTTGGTGCTCACAGACAGTCTTTGTGGGGCAGCCTTCACCCCTGTCGGTGGTGCTCAGCACTCAGGACCCAGTTCTCCATCCATAGGCCATCACTGACGAGATCAGCGTAGTGGGTGGACGCCTGATTCTGTGGCCCCTCTCCTCACGTCCCTAGTGTCCTCCCGGGGGCACTGCACCACAGCACTCTCCAGCCAGCAGCTGGCAGGCATCAGCACCACGAAGGGCTGAAACTGTCCTCAGAACATGTGCGGCCATCCCAGACACCTGCTCCTACCACCTGCAGACACTGCGAAGGCCTCAGCCCTCCCCCAGGACAAGATGAAAGTTAAAACGCAAACCCACCAAACAGCCCCAAGCACCAGGTACTGTCCAGGTATTCCTTGGCTCTGGGTGGCGAGGGACGGTCCTGGGGAGCACAAGGCAGAGACAAAGTGTCCAGCCTGACTAGGCCCAAGGATGCATTCCCGGGTCCACCCACGGATCCACCCACCTGCCCATCAGAGTCGGGGTGGGGGTGGGGGTGTGGCGGGGGCGTAGGAGGGGGCACATCCAAAGCTGCTAGTGTGGCCAGGAAAGGATCTCCTCAGGCCTGGAAGGAAGTAGAAGGGTTGTCTGGTTGTGTGATGGATGTGGGGTGGGAAGGCTGGGCGTGAATCCCCAGGGAGACACACAGGGACAATTCCTCTGGCAGACACAGGAGAGCATTTCAAACAGTGCTCAAGATGGGGATGTCTCTGTCCCTTCTGCTGAGGGCCTCCAGGCCCGAGTGCAGACCACAGCCCCCAGCCTCAAAGAATAAGATTGTCTCTAGGAGAGAAATGGGGAGGGGCTGGGGCAGGGCTGCTGGGGAGCCCGCAGGGGGGTTGGGGGGCAGCAGGAGGAAGAACTGGCCACAAATTTTAGCCAGAACCTCCTTCTTACTTTCATTCTTACTTTTGTTCCCCTTGAGCCACCCCTGGGGCCGGGCAGTGCTGGCTCCAGAGTCCTGGTTAAAAGCATGTTTATGGTTCGGCATGTAACTCTAGGAATGTTCAGTCTGGGTGAGTTTCATGCTGGAATGCTTGTATACAGCTAATCCTGCTTTGGGGCCACACTCAAGGGTGTCCGGTGCCCGGCCCTGCGCTCAGGGATCACTCCTGGGGGGGTCCGGCATCAACCATGGTCAGCCACATACAAGGTAAGTGCCTCCCACGCTGCAGAGGGTACACACACATGCGGGAGTCCTGAAGGCGCACAGGGTCACAGAGCCAAGCGTGCTGAGAGAACACAGGGCCACCGTGTGTGTGTGTGGGGGGGGCAGGTGGAGAGAGTAGCATGGAGTGGCAGAAGCAGGGTCACCACCACCATAGCCAACACCGGGAGTCTGTTTCCGAAGCTTCACACGCCACACTGCATCTTGCTCCTAGCTGTTACCCCCGCCGGGGGCCTCCTGGCCCACAATTTCAGACATTTCCCCAAGGTTCAAGGTAACACCACAGTTTTACCTTAACAAACACTCAAAGCACATTAAAGAAGGAAAGAGAAACAAAACACAAGCCGAGCAGTGAGCTTTTCAGAGGAGGCACCTCCCCTACAGGACGGTGCCCCTGTAGGCAGCCTGAGCGCAGAGCCAGGGGCAGGCAGGAAGAACGCCCTAGTGGGATCAGTAACAGCAGCTCGACCCCCCTATTGCACATTCTTTTAGTGTCTACCGTTAAACAAAATTCGCTTCCAAATGTAAGGACCAAGAGGGCTCTCCCTGTTGCCCTCCTAAAGAAAATTCACCTTGAAAATGTATTGAGAACTCCCGTTCTTGACAAACCAGATCGAGTGCGAGCTTGCTTCATTAGTCCAGAGCTGTTTAAAGAAGATGGCTATTTTATGTGCCACAGACGGCGGGAGGCCGCTCGGCAAACTTAGAGATCGTGATCTGTCAAACCGTTTCTGGCTGAAACGTTTCAGCTGCCTTCCCGGGCGAGGCCGCGCATCTCCTGGGCAGCTCTGCACCTCCCAATGCCTTGAGAAGCTTCTGACAAAAGGCAGGTGAGCCCGGGGCAAGCAGGTCCCTCTGTCCATTGGGATTCGGTGATGGCGCCTCCTGCCCGCCTCCTGCACAGGAAGTACCTACCAGGCCACAGACGCACACGCATGACAGCAGCATTCACTTGTGAGTATTGAGGGGTCCAATGCGGGGAGAGGCGGCTGACGGGCACGGGGCAGGGGTGGGGCTCAGGTCCTGAGGAGGTGGGGTCTCTCAGGGGGTCTCCTCCACCCCACCCTCGGTCTCCAGTTCTGCCAGCTGCCTCCGAAGGAGGTTGACCTTGGCCTGTAATTCCTTGTTATACTTGATGACATTGACCATTTCTTCATAGGCTTCGTCCAGGTACTTGGAGGATCTATTCCAACGCAGGAACACTCCTGTGGAACCAGGCATGGAGAGCAGAGGGAGAGATACACACAACAGGTTAAACACCCCTCTGCAGAGAAGACGCCACATTAGCAGCCAACATCCCCACCCAACCTCATTATTCACACGGCTTAAGAGCCTCTGAACTAGGGATTCAGCCGTATTCCGGGAGTGTATACAGTCACTATACAGTCACTCAGTGCCCAAGAAATCCACATTTCTGGGGCTGGAGCAATAGCACAGCAGGTAGGGTGTTTGCCTTGCATGCAGCTGACCCAAATTCGATTCCCAGTATCCATATGGTCCCCCGACCATGCCAGGAGTAATTCCTGAGTGTATGAACCAGGAGTAACACCTGTGCATCACCGGGTTTGACCAAAAACAACAACAACAACAACAACAGAAATCCACATTTCTGTCCCTACATGCCCATGAATTGTGGAAGAGCCCACAAAATGTGAGATAGATAAAAACTGTTGACAGAGTGGGGAAACGAGCTGCCGGGCTGCAGCATGGGAAGCCCCTTGACTTCACAACTCAAGCCTTTTGTCATTGCTGTTTGCTTCTTTGCTCCTGGACCAGACCTGGCCCTGCTGAGGGGCTGCTTCTGGTGCTGAATTGGGCGTCACTCCCAGCAGTGCCAAGGAGAACAGGCACTCAGCCTACTGGGCTATCAGACTCTCTCTCAGGCCCCAGGACAGGACATGTTCTCTTTATAATTATGGAGCCATCATACCCAGACATGTAAGGCCTCCGTGCATGGAATCATTTTTACCAACCAAAGTTGGAGCAACACAGAAGCACACACAGAAAAGCATACACACTGTCCTTGCAAAGCCATGCTCCCAAACTCTCTGCCTTTCTCTGGGACCTAGGAGGCGAGCTTCCAAATCCACAGGCTACTGCTACTTTCCCCAATAATAATAATTACCCTTTATTATCAATCTAAAAGAAGACACTTTCTATCCACACAGCCTTACCCATGCATCCCCAAATAGGGGTGTAGAGACGTGAGCTGGAATGACAAGTTTCCGCATGGTGACATTGGTGACATTGGCTACTGGTGACTTTGATAGCTCAGAAGTTCATGAAGGCTTTTATTTGGTTTTGGTTGGTTGGTTTCTGGGAGGTCACACCAGAGATACTCAGGGGTTCCTCCTGGCTCTGCACTCAGGAATTACTCTTGGTGGTGCTCAGGGACTATATGGGATGCTGGGTATGGAACCCGATTCGACTGCATGCTAGGGAAGTGCCCTCCCGACTACATGATCACTCCAGCCCCTGGTAAATGCTTTTAAACACTTGTACAGACCAAGCTGCCTAGGCCCAAGACACCCTTCTGTGTAGATCCAAGCACTCCCCAATTGGGAGGTGTTTCCAGTCTGGCTTCCAGTCTGGCTGTCTTATATTGATCATTCTATGAATAGGCTATTCTCTGATCCAGGGATTGCTCCCTGGGATGTAGATGCAAGCAGCAGAGAGGCGCTATAAGGTCAGAATTTAGTGGAACATCCAGAGAGCGGGGCGGATGCAGGAAGGTGGAACCCAGCAGGGCCCCTTGAACTCTGAGCTGAAGACGGTGGCAGCATGTGGCCAGACCATTGGGTAGAGTGGCAGGAACTCGGCCACCGGGTCACACAGGCCCCTGCTGCCTGTCCCTCACTGGGAGAACTGGCCAGTCTCAGGTCCCACTCCCCACATAGCCTGTCCCCATGCAGGCAGGCCCCTGGGATGGGTGGCTTCGAGGAGTGTTCCAGAAGCCCCCTCGGGGAGGCAGCTGTAGGTGCTCAGGTCTGCATCCCGTCAGAATGGGCCCAGCTGTCAAGCCCAGAGGAGCACTAGAGCTGAGCCACCTCCCAGCTGGACGGACGCAACGCCCAGGTGGAGGTGGAGGAAGCAGCAAGTGGTGCTGAGCCCAGAGGACCCAGGCGCAGGACCAACCCTTGAGAGTGGCAGCAAACAGGCCTCTCTGGAGCACAGGTGAGAGAGCGCTGACTGCTTCCTTCCTTGCAGGCCGCCCCCTCCCCGGGCCATGCCCTCAGCCGCTTCACAGAGACGATGCTTCCACAGAGCAGCAACCTCTGCTTCAAAACATAAGCCAGGGGCTGGAGCGATAGCACAGTGGATAGGGCGTTTGCCTTGCATGTGGCCGACCCGGGTTCAATTCCCAGCATTCCATATGGTCCCCTGAGCACCACCAGGAGTAAGTCCTGAGTGCGGAGACAGAAGTAACCCCTGTGCATCACCGGGTGTGACCCACTGTAGCACTGTACTACCACTGTTCATCGATTTGCTCGAGCGGGCACCAGTAACGTCCCCATTGTGAGACTTGTTACTGTTTTTGGCATATCGAATATGTCATAGGGAGCTTGCCAGGCTCTGTCGTGCAGGTGGGATACTCTCGGTAGCTGCCGGGTTCTTCAAGAGGGATGGAGGAATCGAACCCAGGTAGGCCACATGCAAGGCAAACGCCCTACCCGCTGTGCTATTGCTCCAGCCCAGGGGTGTGACCCGAAAAGCAAAAACAAAAACAAAAACAAAAAAAACCCAACAAAAGCCAGTGCAGGTTAGAGGCCCGTCCGGGCTCTGAGACATGACCAGGAGCTGGGTCGTGTCCTGCCTGTGTGCGTCTGTGTGCATTCCCGGGGCCTCACAACACCAACAATGCACTAAACCTGGCCTCTCTGTCCCCTCGCTCTGGAGCTGTGAGCGCTCCAGACCCTCTGAGTGGTCCCCACAAAGGCCAGCAGAGGTACTGTAGGTCAAGGACACAATCATCTGGGTGTGAGGGTGGACCAGCGAGGGACAGCGAGGGCACACACACACACCTGCCAGAAGGGGCACTGGCAGCCAACCTGCCAGGGGTGTGCTACATGGGCCAGCCACCCTGGAAATGGCGGCTCGAGGGGCCACAGCTCCCCAACACGCATGTTCTGGAGAGCAACTGGTGACATGACACAGACGGTGGAGATGACTAGTTTAAGCCAACGTACGGGACAGACACCAGAACCAGTGACCCCACTGGCACAAGCTGCAAGCTCTTCATCAGGGACGCAAGACTCACCTTCCCACAGCTGCAGGCTCTGGGGCGCCACCGAGGGCCAGATGACCAGGTTGTTGGCCTCATAGAGCGGGTTGGTGAACCTCCTCAGCTCGCTGGGCCGGTTGACCCAGGACCACAGAGACATGGTCTTCTGTTGCAGCTTCAGCTTGCATCTGGCCAAGGAAGGAAACAGACGTGCATGTCAGGGGGGCTGACTGGCTCCATCCACCGGGATGGTCTCTTCCCCATGTTAGGCAATGTTATAAGATAAAAATACCCATCAGAGGGGCCACAGAGACAGCACGCAGGGAGGGTGTTTGCTCTGCATGCAGCCAAGCTGGGTTCGGTCCCTGGCACACCATAGAGACCCCTGAGTACAGCCAGGAGTGACCCCTGAGTGCCGAGTCAGGAGGAAGCCCTGAGCACCGCTAGGTGTGGCCCAAAAACAAACAAAAACACAATGACAAGACAGAGACTGTTTTACAGGGTTACAGTCAGCAAGAATGATAAGAGCAGAAGCTGGTCAAGGGGGACGCAGGTCTCAGACTCACTCATGAATCAAAATCCAACAGGGGGCTGTTGAGTTGAGCACAGAGGCGGCTGATTCCGTCCCCGGCACCATGAGAAGCGACCCCTGAGCCTGGACTGACCCGGAGCCAGAACTAAACCTAGAGCATCACCAGGTGTGGTCCAACCCCTCAAAATGACTCAACACAAAAGTGAGGATGTCTGAGTTTGTGTTTTCATTTGAAGAGTTTACCAAAAAAGAGCTTTGTTTGGGTTGTTTCAGAGAAGATCATAAATCATATGCAGCCTGTTAAAAATGAAGATAGAGCCAAATCTCAAAATTCTAGAGACCTGCTTCTGAGGGGCAGCACATCAGATGCACACAACGCAGATGCCCAGCCAAGAACATAGTGCTGTTCTGCTCTTCTCTGTCCGACACACAAGCACGGGAAAGTCCTGAGGCTGCAGCCATAGGCCTGCTGGAGAGGCACCAGTAGGGGCTCACTCGAGAAAGATAAAGGCTGGACAGGCCCTGCTGAGTCCCTCTGGCCAGCGAGGACTTCGCTCTTGTCTAAACACCTTGCCACACAGCCCTTGGAGTCCGGGTGTGAGGGGCCCAGGAGCCCAGGAGTCCTGCAGGCCAGTCAGGACAGGCACAGGCCACAGGGCCAGCAAGTTTTCAGCGATGAAAATGACACAAAAAGCTCCCTTGCTCACCAAGGAGTGAACCGGGAAATCAGTCACAAAAGAAAACCCAGAACATTTATGAATATGTGAAATTAATAACATGCTTTTAGGTGACTAGTGGTCTTAAGAAGGAATCGCTAGAGAAATCAGAAAATATTTTCAGGAAACAGAAAAACAAAAATGCAGTTGGCTGACAGCGTGGTGGGGGACAAGGAGGGCAGCGCTCAGAGGGGACTCTGTCCTGCGACTTTCTATACTGGAAAAAGAAAAATTAGATTTCAGACCTATAATCTGACTTTACCCCATAAGGGACTAGAACAATAACAGCCAAATAAATCAATGGTAGCAGAAGAAAAGAGAAAACCTGAATCAGAAGGAGAAACAAAGAAGAAAACCATAGAGCGGGGTCTGGGGAGATAGTCCAGCAGGCAAGGTGCTTGCCTTGGATGCAGGTGACCAGGGTTTGAGTCCCCACACCCCAGATGGTCCCCCAAATCACACCAGGAGTGATCCCTGAGCACAGAACCAGGAGTCAGCCCTGTTGAGTTTCTCTCCTTTTTTCTGTTTGCAAAATGCAAAAATATAATAGGCTTGATAGGTTATAGCCCCAGTATTTGCTAGTTTTCTTGGAAAGAGGCAGGACCCTATAGTCAATAAAATGGACATAATAAGCAAGGCCATAGCAGCATTGCCAACAGCATGGGTGATACTTCACCTCCACCATGACCTCGGGTGGAGGTTCTGTAACGCATTCCCACAATACTCTGGGCTAAGTTTTCATACTGAACTCCTGGGAGTTTATCTTTAAGCACCCAAACTATCTCATCCTGAAGGGCACAAGTATCCAGGGACATATTTCCCTTCAGATCCTGCAAATAGTATCTAATTTGGGCCCAAGTATGAGCAGATCCATTGTATCTTTGTGGAGGCGACACAGAAAGAAAAACTGTTCCAGTCACAAAACAGCCTCATTTGTTGCTCCAAGGTCTCAGCCCGCCCCTGGACCCAGAGCAGTGCGTGTTGTAGAGTGTCCAGTGGGTGCTCGACATCATGGCTGACGGCAGCCTGCCTGGTCCAGAGGTGGTGAGTCATTTTGCCACATTTTGACAAAATCAAGCATCTGGACGAGGTCTGAAGAGCTGTTCCCACAAGAGCTGGGGTAGTGGCCACAGCAATGGGTCCCAGGAGAGCTACGATCGGGACAGCACCAGGACCCCATCATGAGCCCTGCTACAGGGGAGTGCTGCCATTCCCCGTCCAGGTTCACTGCAGCCATGTATGTGATCTGGCCTTTAGTAAGATTGTACTGCGAGAAGCTTGGACCGTGAGGGAGGAATCCAGACAGGTAAACAAAGCACAATCAGGACAAGCAACCCTCTTTCGGACAGGGTCAAAGGAAAGGGTGCCTCGAGCAAACACATAAGGGTGTTTTACACATGCTTTCATGAGGAAAAAGGAGTTATGACTGATGTTATAAGTAAAATTGAGCTACTTGGAGCCACGCACGTGGCTCCATCCCAATAGTTGCCAGGGCTTGAGGCTAAGGTCAGAATGTTTGGGGTAAAGCAAATTACAAATTACCCAAGGACCATGGGGACCACCATGCCATTCCAGTAGGTTGTGGGTCTAGGGATGAAAGCTAAAAGGAAAACTAGAAAGAGAAGAGACACACCAATTGGCTGCAGGAAGAAAATGACATTTAACACAGTAAGGATGATCAACACAACCAGGAACAAACTTGTCCCTAGGCAAGTCTAGTCCCTTGTCTAGGACTCCCAGCCATTGTGATTACAGAGTTTGTCTAGGGGGGGGGACTGGCATTCTGCTCACTCCCTAGGTGAGTACTTCCAATCTTTCGTAGAGATGGCCTCCCAACTAGAAGGGAAGGCTGTCCTAGAGAGCTTTGATTAGTGGGTGTCACATCACTGGAAAGCATGCACATAACAGAAAACACCTTCTGACAGTGGTCAGAGGTGGTATGAATCCGGGGCTTGATATGAGCCCAAGTCTGGGGGCGAAGAGAAACAGAGAGAGACACTCCAATACAAACAGGATCAAGAGAATATCCTAGGGAAAAATAAAAGAAATTCCTCATTTGGGAACTGAGGCCTCTGAGAATCCCAAGGAAGGGGTAAAAGGAGGGAATTGTTAGTCCAAACATGGAGTCCTGGCATTGTCCAATCCACAGCCTGTAAAAGCCGGGGGGCAAGGAAAGCCCAGTAGACATGTTGTGTTGTAAAAATAGGTTTTAAATTTATGACCGCCAGTAGCCAATACTTAGGAATAGCAGTAGGGGAAGGAAGGCCAAGCTGAAGGGCCCCATGGGAACCGTGGTGGAATTAACATTCCAAAGGTCAATCAGCAAACACCATTTGCCTTATTTCTTTTTGATAACCAAGACAGGGGAATTCCATTCTGAAAGTGAAGTTGTCCCAACTTCACTTCATTGTTCTAAGGATTCTAACACCCTTAATTTTTCATTGTTAAGGGGCCACTGGGGGACCACACAGGATCATGGGATCTCCACTGAATATGGCGGGGTGTCGGGCATAAAGCTGCGGTATCCCCTATTAAAAAGAGGGTGGGTGGCCTCAGGATTGGAGGCCACAGGGGGAGGCAGAGTGGGGATCCTAATCTGTGCTTGCCATTGTTCAAGTAAATCTAGTCCCCATGAGTTCAGAGGTATGGGTGTTGTGTAGGGCTTGAAAGTGCCTGCAATGCCCTCGTGGCCAAAACATTTTAACCATCTGGCACTCTGCCGGACAGCGGAAGAAGGCATCATGCCTACTCCATGCAAACCGTGGGGTATTGCCTGCACGGCCCCAGTTACAGGTCCAATATTGGGTAGAGATGATAGAGACATCAGCCCCCAAGTCAATCATTCCCTTAATTTGTTCCCATGGATCTCAAGAGTTACAAGTGGGTGGTTGTCCGATGAGGGGCGACACAGGCCATCAAAGGATACACAGGCCATCAAAGGATTAGTGCTGCCAAGAACTTCCCATCCTAGAGCTAGCAGATTGACTGGGCATAACAAAAAGAGGTAAGAGAAGTCGAGCAATGCACTCTCCTTATCAAATGTCCAAACAATTGACACTGTGATAACAATCACTATTTCCCCAGTATAATCTGAATCAATGACCCCAGTGAATAGTAATTTCCTTAACAGTCAAACTGCTTCTCCTAAGAGTAGGCCGCAAGTGTCTCGTGGGATTGGTCCCTTTACACCAGGATTTAACTTGTAGGGATACTGGGCAGGGGTTATAGAACTGTATCAGGGCAGGGGATATCCAAGGCTGCACTCCCTGCCAAGGCTGGCTGCAGTGAATCTATTGATTGGAGCTCTGAAACTCCACATTGGGAAGAGGGTGCTGCAATCTGGAATGTCCCCTGGTTTCACAGACCCTGAGGCTGGCCCCCTTGCTGGTTTCCTGAGATCGGTTTACCCTTAGCATCAAATCTGGCATGGCAGTCCCTGGCCCAGTGGTTTCCCCTCTTACACCAGGGATAGGGCCCGGGAGGTGCTTTCCTCTTATACCATGCACAGATCCTGGGTGGTGCTTTCGAAGAAACAGGGGGTTCCCTGCAATCCTCTCAAAAGTCACCTGATTTCCCACCCAGCAATGCACAGGGGTTACTCCTGGCTTTACACTCCAGAATTACTCCTGGTGGTGCTTGGGAACCATGTGGGATGATGGGAATTGAACCCAGGTCAGTCACATGCAAGTCAAATGCCCTACCCGCTGTACTGTGGCTCCAGCCCCCTGAAATATTTATTCTGAGCTTGTCTCTGTACTGCATAAGCTTCAAAAGCATTCATCTGCGCCTGATGCTTAACAGAACTAACACTACGACACACCTTCATGTACCCCATTATGTTCTCCTTTTCCTTAAGGGGGTACAGAATAGCTTGGCAATTCTCATTAGTATTTTCAAAAGTCAATTGTTTTGACAGATTTTGCTGAGTCACTCACTTTACACTGAACCTGCTTCTCAATTGCATCCATGAATCTCCCTATAAAGTCTGCATATGGTTCCAGGACCCCTGGACAATCTTTGTATAGCTTCCCTGAAATTCGACATGTGCACCAATCTTCTCCCAAGCCCCCAGGGCAGCCTCACAGACATGAGCAAAAACAGCACGAGACATGGTGACTTGTCTTTTTGGGTCCAGCCATTTCCTTTCACCTATTAACATCTCATAAATCAATTTAATCCCTGAAAATTTTCATCCAGAATGACCTAAGTCATGAAGTTTTGCCTTGGCCTCATCGCTTAAGCACATCCTCCATTGCATGTATTGAAAAGGGCTTAAGTACATTTCGCGACCACATAAAAATCTTGCGGTACCCAATAGCCACTTTTACTCTAGCCTCTAAGATCTTCCTCACAGTACGGAGATGTAGGTCCATACAAAGCACAATAGGTACAATAGATGGGGTTGAACATTGCTATAGCAACAAACAGATGTAAAGCCACTCCTTCAGGGGAAGTTCTAGGGAATTAACTCAAGGACAAGATCTCACCTGAGGGTTCAGCACTCCAGATTACTAGGAGATGCACTCAAGGGCGGGATTCCATCCAGGGTATATTGCTTTCTCCTCTCCTCAGCCAGTAATCCATTTAAACAATTATAGTAAGTTTACTTCTTATAATATTTCTAGTCATTTTGTATGAATACAGTAAGAAATACATTAAGCTTAAAGTGTGGCTCTTCCTAGGGACATCTCACTATATATCCCAGACTGTAGTCCTCAAGCCAGGTTAGTCTTTCCTAACCCCAGCAGGGTCCTTATTCAGTTACTTCTTTTTGGGTCATGACAGAATTTGTTCCA
>JAOXYA010022218.1:0-13402 GCA_028565675.1 Sorex palustris | reverse complement strand
TAGCACAGCGGGTAGGGCATTTGCCTTGCACGCGGCTGACCTGGGTTCGATTCCCAGCATCCCATATGGTCCCCTGAACACCACTAGGAGTAATTCCTGAGTGCAGAGCCAGGAGGAACCCCTGTGCATCACCGGGTGTGACCCAAAAAGAAAAAAAACAATAAAATGTTATTCAGTCATTTGGAAAAAAGAAGAGACTGGGACTGGGGAGAGAGTTCAGCTGAGAGGGCAGGCACTGACCCTGCATGTAACTCATCCCGGCCCGATCCAGCACTCTACATGCCCCTCTCAGGACTGATCCCTGAGCACAGAACCAGGAGTAATACCCGAGCATCGCAGGGCGTGGCATTTAATAGGAAGTGGTGGAAGGAGGGAGGGAGCCAGCCAGGTAGGAAGACTGACTACAATCCACATGATTCCATTTACATTATCTTAGAGCAGGAGCCCAGAGTTAGGTGACGGGAATAAAACTAAAGTCAGAGGACCTTCAGCCAAGAAAGAGTCCAGGAGAAAACAGAGGATGAAAGCGTCAGAAAGTCAAGATCTTGTCAGGATGCATTTCAGCAGGCCACCTGCAATGACACTAAGGAATGGCTGCTCTTATCGGAAGGGGTTGCAGGTGAAAACTGCTCAGTGGAAAAGCATGGACCTTGAGAGTATGAGGCTGTGAGTTCCAGCCTCACACCACCCACAGGCACTGAGTGCAATCATATAGCACAACCAAGCGTGTGCAAGGAACACAACGGTCAGCAAGTCACCACCACAACAAAAAGGAAAATGAGGGGCCATGGAGAGATTACGGTGGGGAAGGCACTTGCCTTGCATGCAGCCGGGCTGGGTCCCTTGAGCCTGCCAGGAGTGACCCCTGAGTGCAGAGCCAGGGTGTGGCCAACCCCCAAAAGGAGAAAGAAACAAGAAAAAAAAATAAACCTGGTGGTTGAGGAAAGACAGGCATGGCTGGCTAGGTGATGGACAAAAATCCTGAATGTTCTGTGGCCTTTATGCTGATACCTGTCCCCCTCCTGTCATGGATGGGAGCTGAGGACACAGAGCACACGAGTCACTCTGCACCTAGGCTTCTCGGGGATGTGTCTCACCTCAGCTGCCCAGACCACAGGAAGGAGATGCTCAGGACCAGAGCGGGGAGGGTGTTTGCCTTGCACGCGACTGACCTGGGTTCAATCCCTGGCATCCCATACGATCCCCCAAGCACCACCAGGAGTAATTCCTGAGCATAGAGCCAGAAGCAACCCTTGAGCGGTGGGGAAGAAGAAGGAGGAGGAGGAGGAGGAGGAGGAGGAGGAGGAGGAGGAGGAGACGCCCACCCTGAAGTCCTTCTCTCCCCTCACTTCTCTCTTTGGCTGTGCCAGGGCTGAGTGGCAGTGTCACAGCTGGTGATGGTGCCTGCCCCTGACCTCTCACCACTGTCCAGTCATTAGGTGGCAGGGCCTGACATGTCCTGCGATGTCCTCCACCTTGCTAGGTCCTGTAGCAAGATGAGAAACATCGCCTGCACCTTCTGGAATTCCACTCACCATGAGGCCCTACCTGTCGGGTGCTGGTGAATTGAACCCCATCCAGCTGTGCTAAGGGCCAGCTCCTGGTGGGGCTTACCTGGTGCCTGGAGTCGAGCTGGGGTTAGCAGAGTGCCAGGCAGCATTTTAGCCTGCACTACTCTGCTTTTCTTCAACTTCAGAAACACTGTATAATGGTCCAATAAAAGTTGTCCAGAAAAGAATCATTACCAACAAGTTGTGTGCACTTTACTTCTTCAAGCTTTTTTTTTCTTTTTGGGTCACACCCAGTGATGTATAGGGGTTATTCCCGGCTCTACATTCAGGAATTACTCATGGCAGTGCTTGGAGGACCATATAGGGTGCTGGGAATAGAACCCGGGTCAGCCATGTGCAAGGCAAACACCCTACCTGCCGTGCTATCACTCCAGCCCCCATATTTAAGCCTTTTTTTAGAAAAAGAGTAGGGGCTAGAGAGATACCCCAGTGGGTAGGGCATTTGCCATGCACACTGGTGACCACCCCAGGTTCGATTCCCAGCATTCCATATGGTCCCCCCCAAGCACCGTGACGAGTAATTCCTGAGTGCAGAGCCAAGAGTAACCCCTGAGCATTGCTGGATGTGACCCAAAAAGAAAAAAAAAAGTAAAAACTTTCCCCAGGTATAGCAACCTATAGTCAGCTGGGAAATATACCCTCATTTCCTTGTCTCTCACCACATCGGTCAGGGTAAGACTTCACCCCTGGGGCTGCGGAGAGCTCAGAGTGATGCAACATGAGGCCCCCCCCCCCCATGCACGAGGCCCCAGATTCAGACCCCGAGCACGGCTAGGTGTTGCCCAGGGGCCCAGGCACCTCTGGGCCCCAGCACTGAGCTTGTCAGGCCCGCACAATCTGACCAAATTCCCTGACCCAGGCCCTGCTGGGAACCCCCACTCCTGAGAAGAAAGAGCTTCACATGTTCAGCACACTGCCCCTTCAGCCTCACGTGCAGCCGCTGACCTGCAGGTCGGGTGCTGCGACAGGCCTGATGCTGAGGCACGTCCCGCCCTCCCAGAGACCCACAACCTCAAGGGCTCCGGGCTGCAATGGTGAGGGGCCCTCAGCTCTCTGGCTTTCCGGGCTGGGAGGTGGCCGGCACAGACAGGTTCCCCAGGTACTGGATGAAGCGTCCCTCTCCATGTTTATTCAAGGACACTCTGTCCTTGGGACCTGGACAAGAGTTGGTGGGGGGAGGGTGTGGTGGGAGGGGGGCACAGAACCATAGTGCAGTGGGTAGGATGTTGGCCTTGCACACAGCCAACCTCGGTTCAATTCCTGGCACCCCAATGGTTCCCCGAGCACCGCCAGCGGTACTTTCTGTGCAGATCCAGGAGTAGACCCTGACCACATCTCTGGGTGTGGCCCCAACTACAAAAAACCAACCAAACAAACAAAAACCACTCAGGTCCTGAGAGCAGGGGGCAGGGCAGGAAGCTGAGCCACCCACCCCCCTCAAACAGCCAGACTCCTCTGGGCTGCAGCCTGCGGGAGAAGCTGCCCAGAAGCCAGATGGCCTGCCCAGGAGATGAACCGCATCTCCCAGGCCTCCGGCCACCACCCTATCCTGCGCTGTCTGTTCCCAGCACAACTCCTCACTGTGCCGCCCCCCACGCCGCCACGTCCTCCTCGGGGCTGTGGCCGAGTTCCCAGCCACAGGCTCACACTCAGGTTCACACTCTGGCAGATGCTCTTTTTCCACTTAACCGAAGTCTCACTTAGACAGGACACGGGGCCTCTGCAGAACCACCTCCTGCACCCACACACCCTCCACCATGTTCCACACTGGTGACTGTGTGTGTCACTCCACCAAGGGCTCGAGGCAGGCAGAAACTATGAGAACCGCTGTGTGACTGTGAGTGGGTCCCTGGTGGTCGTGGTGCTCATCGAGGCCCTGCCCACACTCCGAGCACTGCAGCTGGAGAACTTGTGCAGAGAAGTGATTCAGTGGCCAGATGGGCTGAGCACCTGAGGTGAGGCACCGGGCACCTCCAGTGCAGCCAGGCCTGAGGTGCATCTTCTCCTGCACCAGCAGCTGCTCCACAGCCCCTTCACCCCATCGTAGAGGGGCCCGGGGCCACGGGCAGCCCCCCATCCCACAGCCTTGCCTCTGTGTATCTCCAGCTCTGAGGGCATTTGGATTTTTGGGGGGGGTCATACCCGCACCCGGAGATGCAAAGGGGTAACTCCTGGCTCCTGCACTCAGGAATTATTCCTGGTGGTGCTCAGGGGACCATATGGGATGATGGGAATCGAACCCGCGTCGGCCACATGCAAGGCAAACGCCCTACCTGCTCTGCTATTGCTCCAGCCCCTGTTTGGATACTTTGTTTTCCCAGTTCCCTGTAGTTGACTTGTAACTAATGGCAACCGAGTGCCCACAAAACCGAGGAGCTTCCTGGGGAGTTAAGGGGTCCCTGGGGGTCGGGGTTTGGCCTCCGGTGCTTAGCCTGGTTGAAGGGCCAGGCAGGAAGCTCTTGCGAGCGTTGCTCAAGAGTGGAAGCGGCCCAAGAGGCCGACTGGGGGAGCACCAGGAGGGCGTCACAGGGGCCACCTGGTCCTGCCTCAGTTTCCCTCCCGTAATCCAGAGAGAGGGGATGAGATCTGGAGGATCAGAAATCCCGGTGTCTGAGGCGGCCCCAAGTCCAGGTCCAGAGGAGTGAAAGCAGGGGTGAAGGGAGCAGGGAGGGGGCGCTGGGGGGCCGGAGGGCCCCTGCCGGGAAGGGGCGGGGCACAGCACCTGGAGGGCTCTCCAGGCCAAAGCAAACACTGGGGCGGCCCGCCCTGCCCCTCACCCCCACTCTCAGATAAAAGGGCTCCCACCCCAGACCGGGTCCAGACCAAGGAGGCGCCATGGCCAAGCCAAGCCTGTTCCAGCTACTGCTGCTGGCCACGCTGTGCGGCCTGGGCTTGGGTGAGGGTGAGTGCCCGATGCCCCCAGCTGGGCTCCTCCCTTCTGGGCCTGAACCCCTGAGGGTCCCTGCCTGGCTCCCAGTCACTGAGGGGTGGGTTTGGTAACAGGGGCGGGGGAGCTCGGGGCATTTGCCGTGGCCTGGATCCATCCCAAGGTTGCTCTGGCCCCAAACCACAGCTGCCGGGACACCCTCGTCACCCACTGCCTGTGCCGACGGGCCCAAGTTCTGGTGCCAAGGCCTGGAGCAAGCCCTGCAGTGCCGGGCCCTGGGCCACTGCCTGCGGGAAGTGTGGGGACATGCGGGCTCCGTGAGTAACCCCAGGAACCGGGGAGCCCCCACGGGCGAGGGGATGGCTGGGGGCGGTAAGGTGGGGCGGAGGGGGGGGCTGGGAGGGAGAGGAACAGCGTGGGCTGGGACTGCTGCAGCCAGCGCCAGCCTCAGGCACCCACGGGGGTCCCCGCAGGACGAGCTGTGCCTGGAGTGCAAGGCCCTGGTGCCCATCCTCATCAAGATGGCCAAGGAGGCCATTTTTCAGGTGAGGCCACAGAGCTCCTGGACATAGAGAGGGGACGGGGCAGGGCTGGGGTGGTGCTCTGCCTACTGACGGCTGGAGGCTGGTAGGAAGCAGCGCCATCCAGGTGGGCTTCCTGGAGGGGGAAGGGGCCCTCGAGTCCCACCCCTGCATCCCTGGAACTTCCAGAGGCTGGGGTGGCCCTGGGGAGGCCAGGCTGACCGTCCCCCTTTATCCCTGCTGGCTCCCAGAACAAGATGCGCAAGTTCCTGGAGAATGAGTGTGACCAGCTGCCCCTGAAGCTGCTGGTGCCTCAGTGCCACCATCTACTGGACATCTACTTCCCCATGGTCATCAGCTATTTCCAGAACCACATCGTGAGCGGCCTGCCCTCTCCTCCCAAGTGTCCGGTGGACCCCCACACCCACAGCCGCTGGCACCCATGGGCTCACACACCGTGCCCCCCACACATACACACTCACACGTCTGTGCACACGCTTCACGCCCATTCTCCCAAGCACACATTATACAAGCACATGCCTGCTCAGTCTCCTGTCCCACGCCGCGTCCTTTGCTGCCTCACCCCAACACCATACTCCAGGGCTCTGAGCTGAAGCCTGCACCATCCCAGTCCCTGACTGAGCAGAGGGGATCCCTCTCACTCACCGCCTTCTCCCCTCTATCCCCCCCATGTCTCAGAACCCCCAGGCCATCTGCGAGCACCTGGACCTATGCCAGTCCGAGACCACTGGGTCGCCAGAGCCAGGGCAGGAGCTGGAGCTGCTCCCTGGGTTGCTGGATCAGCTGGCCCTGCCTGCACTCCCTGAGGGCCTCCTCAAGGCAGGGCCTCACACACAGGTGAGAGAGCTCCACCTCACCCCTCGCCCCAGAGGCAGGGGAGTTAAGGGGGGCAGAGGTGGGACACTGGAGCGGCCCACTCGGGGCAGGGCCCCAGGAGGAGGCGAGGGAGGCGGTGGGGGTCCAGGGGTGCAAAGTTGGAGCCATCTGAGGGTGACGCCCTGACACCACCACCCCACCCCCCAGGATATCTCCGAGCGCAAGTTCCCCATCCCGCTTCCCGTCTGCTGGCTCTGCAAGACACTGCTCGGGCGGATTCAGTCTGCGATTCCCAAGGTAGGTCCCAGACACCCCCGCCCAGCAGGACCGCCCTCGGGACTCGGGACTGAGTGTGCCGCTGACACACTCAGTGGGACTGAGTGGGAACCCCCAGTGCAGCTGGCCAGGGCTGGGGTTCAGAGGGCAGTTACAAGTCCTGGAGCACGTCTCAGCACGTACTGGGCCGGGGTGTCCTGGCCCCAGACCAACAGCAAAGGCCCAGGCAGAGGAGCAGCAGGGCTTTACTATTCCAAAGAAGAACTTCCCTAGATGGATACCCACCCCTCCCTTCACCCCCCCATTCACGCCAGACCCACAGTGACCACGGCCAGTGGCCCCCAGAGCCCAGGACTGCCTGAGCGAGGAGCCTTGGAGAGGACCCAGGCCTCTGGTCCCAGCTGCCCACACCTGCCTGGTGCCAGAGGGACTTCTGCAGAGAAGCCCAGGATGAGAATGCAAAAGGGTAGCCCACCGGTGGACAGTGAAGGCAGAAGGGGCTGAGCTGGGAAGGGACACGGGGCCTAGTGGCAGACAGGGCCCTCTGAGCACAGGAACCAGGGCACTAGAGAGGAAAATGCATGATTCCCTGCCGTGGGCGCCTGCAAGGACACTGGGCTGCCATGTGCTGCAATGCGCCTGGGACAGGGCCGGCTTAGCATGCTTGCCTCACACACGGCCGAGCAGAGCTGGATCCCCAGCATCCCATATGGTCCCTGAGCCTTACCAAGAGTAAGTACTCACTTACCTGAGTAAGTACTTACCAAGAGTAAGTACTCACTTACCTGAGTGCAGAGACAGGAGTAAGCTCTGGGCACCGCCTGGGCTGGCCCCAAAATCATAAAAGAAGAGCAGAGAGCACTGAGCTTTCAGCGGGGGAAGACCATGTTCGGGGGTACGGGACTCGGGGCTTCTGGTCACGGGCAAGATGTGAATCCAAAGAACTGTGTGAGGTCCTGGGGCCCCATGTGGGCAGCAGGAGGGAAGAAGTACCCTGGGCAAGCAGAGGCACAGGGAAGGGGCACCGCGGACCAAGGCCCCCAGGGGCCAGCAGGAAGGGGAAGGAGGGTTCGTCCGTCATGCACAGGGACTGGTGCTGCCCACAGTAGGGCCAGACAGGAGCGAACAGAGGCTGAGGAGACCTGGAGCTGGACAGAAGCCCCCATGGACAGGGCTCTGGTGGGACGGAAGGAGAATAGAAGTTCTGAGAAGGGGAAAGCTCATCCCACCCCGACAGACCCGGGCAGGTGGAAGCAAGGGCCTGTGACAGCAAGAACACCCATGTGGCACAAGGCAGGAGGCCGCGGGCACCCATGTGGAGGCCCCCAGGCCTGGGGCAGCACCTCCCCCGACACTCCCCTCGGCCCATTCCTCCCTCCCCTGCCGTGGCTGAAAGGACAGCCTGGATGGAGGTATTTGAGGGGGTGAACCCCAGCGGTGCTCATGGGTTATTCCTGGTTCTGGGCTCAGCAGTGCCAGGGATATGAAGGTCTTGGGTCAGGATCTCTGGGCCCCAGAGGGAGCACTGTCTATACACTGGTTGGTGCTGGAGTGAAAAGAGTCGAGAAGGGAGGCGGGGGGGGGGGATGTAGCGCTTCGCTCCACTCCCATGGGAAGGGAAGTGCGGGGCCCTCCTTGTTTGCTGGGGGCTCCTGAAGAGCCACAGGCAGAAGCAGTTGCCTCTGGGTGGGGGTACTGCCAGTCCCGGGGCAGCAGGGGGTAGGCAGGGCCTGCCGCCGAACACCCCTATCAGCTTTGGGGAAATCCGGAGACTCTGAGTGAGAAGTGGGCATGGTTCCTGCACCCACAGAGTAGCCCCCCATGAGTCCCTGGACAGACTGAAGGCATGGCCTCTCCTGTAAGGGAATACCCTGCTAGAAGGGGCCCTCTACAAAGTGCCTGGGTGCTGGGCCAGGAAGGGCTGGCGAGAGACTCAGGGCTGAAGTTTCTTGCCTGTGGAATGCCCAGTCGGGCCCCCGAGCACTGTCAGAAGCTGCCCACAAGCCCGGAGCCAGAGGTGGGTCAGGGAGCTGGAGTTTGGACTGGTCACAGCCCCACCTGCCCTCTTTCGCCCTCCTCAGGGGGTGCTGGCCCAGACCATGACCCGGGTATGCCACATGGTGCCCCTGGTGGCTGGAGGCATCTGCCAGTGCCTGGCCGAGCGCTACACAATCCTCCTCCTGGACGCACTGCTGGGCAAGACGCTGCCCCAGCTGGTCTGTGGCCTCGTCCTCCGCTGCTCCAGAGAGGACAGCGTGGGCTCAAGTGAGCCGGCCAGCCCGGGCTCAGGTGAGCCGGCCAGCCCCGTCCCGCCCTGCTCGCCCGCTCCAGGACACCCCGGCCTCTGCAGGCTCAGCCCTCCTGTGTCCCTCTCTAGCCCTCCCCCCGCTGGAGCCCCCGCCGCCGCCGCCGCTGGCAGAGTGGCTACCACATAACACCGACTGTCATCTCTGCATGGTTGTGACTGGGAAGGCGATGAACATCATTGAGCTGCCTCTGCCCCAGGCCCTGCACCAAGCCTGCTTTGACTTCGGGCTGGATCAGCTGAAGGTTTGGGGTGGCTGGGGCGGCTGGGCTGGGGGCCTGCTCGGGAGGCAGGTGGGAGTCTACTGTGGGGACCGGCATGCATCTCCACGGGGAAAGAGTCCTCACGAGCTTTGAGATGAGCAGCCCCAGGGCAAGGAGCAGGAGAGGGACACTGGTGTTCCCCTCCTGGGGTGACTCCCTGGACAGAAACCCACCTGCACAAGCCAGGCTTCTCTGGAAGTTCCCAGAGGCCAACCGCAGGGAGGGTAAGTTTCCTCCATGACGTCAGGCCTGGCAGAAGCCTTCGGACGCCGCTGCACTGCACGCCCTGCTCATGCTCCTCACTCAGTGCTCCCTCTGTGCACGCCGGGCCGCAGAGGGTGGACGGACTTAAGAAGTTCTGCCTAGGGGCTGGAGCGATAGCACAGCCAACCGGGGTTCGAGTCCCAGCATCCCATATGGTTCCCTGAGCACCGCCAGGAGTAATTCCTGAGTGCAGAGCCAGGAGGAACACCTCTGCATCACCAGGTGTGACCCAAAAAGAAAAAAAAAAAAGTTCTCCCTAAATGCCCAGAAGCCAGCACGAAGGCTTGACTCTCGCCCAGTCAAGGGTTCGCCCGCTGACGGGGTCAGGACAGTCCTGCTGTTTTCTACATTGAGGAACCAGAAGGTGACTTCGTGGTGTGGAACACTGGCCCGGCGGCACTAGCCCCTACCCAGGGGATCCTGAGCCCCCCCGTAGGCTCTCTTTTGGGTCCCTGCTTGGGAAAAATGGAACATCCTCAGAGCAGAAGGGGAGGCTCTTCCCAGGCCCGAGAGCTAGCACAGGGCTTCAGTCACCGGCCTTGCATTCGACTGACCCTTCTGCTCCCCGGCACCACCTGACCAAGACCAGAACTGCAAGTACTGCTGAAGGGGTCCAACACCCTCGCCTCCACCCCCAGCCCCCTAAAAATGTCCCAAGTGCCTGGCTTGCCCAGCGGAGACCCTCTGCTTCAGCCCTCCAGCTCATTCTGTCTCCTTGCAACCAACAGCTGCCTTGCGATGGGGAAGGGGGAGGCAGCCAGGAGGGAGACCCTCTGGCCGGGACCCCCGCAGCCCCGCAACCCTGTCTGTCTCCTTCCCCAGTGCCAGATGTTCGTGACACAGCACATGGTCCAGCTGGAGAGCATGCTGTTCCAGGGCTGGGACAACTGCTCCACCTGCCAGGTACGCCGGCGCCCTGAGATCCTCCATCCCCAAGGCCCTGGGCTAAGTCTCTGACCCCCTCACACTCCGACTGTGTAAAGAGGCACCTCAGAGGGATGAAGAAAGAGTTAAGAGTCAGAGAGAGGGGCTGGAGTGATAACACAGCAAGTAGGGCGTTTGCCTTGCATGCGGCCAACCCGGGTTCGATTCCCAGCATCCCATATGGTCTCCCGAGCACCGCCAGGAGTGATTCCTGAGTGCAGAGCCAGGAGTAACCCCTGTGCAATGCCCGGGTGTGACCAAAAAAAGCAAAAATAAAAAACAAACATTAGCAATAACTATTGTTATTAATATATATAGAAAGTTATGACTAATCACTAAACAGAATAAATTAAGTCAAATAAGTTGGTGTTTGAAAAATAAGAACTGAATTTGAAACAGAATCTTTGTCAGAAAAAAATATCGTTCATTGACAGCTTGAAAAGAGTATGATTTTGAAAAAGCATTTTTAAATAGAGCAAGACATCATAGTTCCATGTCATTCTAGTTTTTTCATGATATTCCACATAAATCTTCTACTGAAAATGACACATTTTACTGCTGCTGAAAATAGGTAGAACTAACTTTTAATCTAGGTGTGAGGTCAGACAAGCAGTCATGGACTTTATACCCTGTATACACTTTAAAACTAAGTATGTCTTAAGATGGTGGATACTTCTTGGGCAAGGGCTGGAAATAAGTAAAGAAAGGGTAGTTTAAATGTCATTTTTATAAAAGGTGCTCTTTTGCTCCTCTTTCAATATCATTGAATGGCTAAGAAATGGTGCACGATAAGTGGCATTCTTTTGCAGCCAAAAGGGAGCCTTCTGTGAATGGCAGGGCTCATCTACCTCTCCTGTTCTTTCAGCTCTGCATGACCAAGAGTGGTGATAAGTGAATCCTTGGGGTATAATGAAATAGAACACGGGGCTGTAAAATATATGAGGAATGCTCTGTTTGTGTCAGAGGCTCTTTCTAAATGGAAAGTGGTGCAGAGCATCAAATAGTCAGTTAAGGAGTCTGGCAGTATGATTTCTTGAATCTGTGCTGGTTAAGCGTGCCCAGAGCTCTCAAATGGATTTCATTATCTTGGGGAATATATGTGAAAGCAGAAGGTTTGGACTGTATTTTGAGTGAAACCAAGTTACAGTGAATAAAAGGTAGTGTTAATAGTCATATCAATAAACCAAGTAGCTGTGATATGCCTAAATTACAAGTCTTATTTATAGAATGGTAATATAAAGGACTGCTTTTCAATAGAGGATAGCACTCAGCAACGTTATAAATGCCATCCATATAAATATAACTTTTTCAAGTGGAAACAAATATTTTAAAGCGACCCATAAAAGCATCTCAAACCAATGGCATATTTATATGGTTTTACAATATTAATGCAGCCAACTTTATTGAACTCAAATTTTATTTTTAAAAAGGAATTGATTTTTGAATCATGATTTAAGTCATATTAAACATTTAATGTGAAAATGAGCAGCCCAGTCCAGAACCTTACTAAAACACTTATTTTCAGGAATTCATGTTTATAGTTTTCCTTTTTAGTTTTCATAGTATGTTGTTTTAGCTTGGATTTTTGTTTTTATTTTATTTTGAGCACCAGCGTTTATAATATTATTATTGGTAGGGTTTCCTGCATAAAACATTCCAGTATCATATCCTCTACCAGAGTTTCTCCTTCCATCCACCATCTTCATATTCCCCCACATTCTATTATTTTGCCACACTCAGCCCCACCCCCCTTCCTGACTCATAACAAACCTTTGCATTGCTAAGATTTTTTTCTGTTAATACGTTTTCTGTGCCTCATATTTTCTGGTAGCTAATATCTTCATTCTCATTTGTTTCCAGATTTTTTTATGTCCACGCTGATTGTCTTTGTGACTCATGGTTGTTTAGTAGTGAGTTATTTGGCCTTTAAGTATTTGCATTTTAATCCATTTTTGTTCATGATTTCATGATTAACTTACATATTAAATGCATCGTGAGAGAGGATAGCTGATATATATTTTTTCTTCTTTATTTTATGCAAGTATTTTTTGTGACCAGCATGTGATTTCTCTTAGAGAAAGTCCCATGTGCTATGGAGAAGAACATGTATTTGATCTGGGGTGGAAGTATAAAAAGCCCTATGTATGTCTGCTAAACTTATCTTCTATATCTTCCGTCAAACCCAGTGTTTTCATGTTAAGTTTTATTCTAGCTTATCTATCCAAAAGTAATAAAGTGTTGAAGTCTCCAACTACTATTGTATTACTTTCAATATATTATATTAACAACTTCAGATTTGCTAGCAGTTGTTAAAAATATTCTGATTGGTACATCATGAGGTCCATAAATGTCTAGGAATGTGAGTTCTCTATGATTTATATATCCCCTGATCATTAAGAAATGGCCATCCCTGTCCCTTATAACTTTTTAAAACTTGAAGTCTATGTTGCCTGATATAAGTATGACCATATGGCCTTTTTAAAGAATTTTTTTGCTTGACATAGAATTTTCAGGCCTTTGACTTTGAGTCCATGATTGCCCTGACTGATCAAATATGTCTTGTATAAAGAAGAAAGTTTGTTTCCATTTTCCGATCCATCTTACCACTCTATGTCTCTTGATTTGTGCATTTACTTTGTTGACATTAATGAAACTATTGACATGAAGGACATTTTTGCCATAACTCTGTAGAATTTATGCCTGTTTTTGAAGTTGATCTTGTCCTAAAGAAGCCCTTCAATGTGTCATTCAATGTTGATCTTAAGGCTATGAAGTTCCTGAGAGCTGTTGCTTATCCATGAAGCCCTGACTCTAAATGGTAGTTTAACTGGGCAGAAGATTGTTAGTGAGGTGCTGAGATTTTTATCGCATTCCACAATTTTCTTCTGGCCCACAGAATTTCACTTGATAAATCTGCCATGAATCTTAAGAATTTTTTTTATATAATTTGATCTTACTGCTTTAAATATTCTTTTAGTTTCTTTGGCATTTGTCATTCTGATGAAGATATATCTGGAATATTTTATTCATATTTTTGTTACCTGGGACATTTTAACCATCTTGAATCTGGGTGCATGCACGCCTCAAGTCAGAGAATTTCTAAGCAATTTTTCTTTGAGTAATAATTCAGAGTCAAAATTGCTTTCTTATTCCTCAGAGACTCTAGTGATTTTAATATTGTTCCTCTTGAATTCATCTCATAGTTCTCTCCTCTTTGGTTCATTTACTTTTTTCCATTTATTTTATGGAAACATTTTTTCCATTTATTTTCTTGATGTTTTCTAGAAGTTTCCTGCATCCCTTCTAGTAGCTCACTTATTATTCAACCACCTTATTCCACCTACCAGTTTCTTTAGTTCTGATTGAAGTTTTATCATTTCTGACTTTATATTTTCTTGTATCTGTTCTAGTATACTATTGATGAATTTTAACTCATTAAGATGTGAGTATTCTAAATGAGTATTCTAAAGCCTTTATCTAAGCGATTATAGAGCCATTTAGTATCAGTGAGTTTTCTGGGTTACTATTTTTACTTACTACCCCTGGTAGGGTTC
>JAOXYA010022207.1:0-13403 GCA_028565675.1 Sorex palustris | reverse complement strand
ATGTTCCCAGTCTGATCATATGTGCCCTATGCAGATGAGGTGTGTGGAAACCAACCAATGGGATTGTGTGTGTAAATGACAAGTCTTCATTATCCAAATGCTAGAATGGATTTGAATCTTTGGACTCAAAACTCATAATTAGGCTATGAATCTAGAATAAGTACAGCAAGCATTTCTAGAATTATAGAAATACTGTTTGTCTCATCAAACAGAGGATTCCTCCAACCAAAACTCAATCCCACAAATGAATGTAATCATTCTATACCTGTCCCTTTTGACTCCATGTCCCTCAGCTTGATAGTCTACATGTCTGTCCATTTATAGGCAAATTTCATGACTTCATTTTCCCCCTAATATCTGCATAGCATTCCATAGTGTAGAAGTGCCACAGTTTGTTTATCCTTCTGTCTGTTCTCAGGCCTTCATTGTTTCTAGAGTCTGGCTATTGTGAATAGTGCTGAAATGAATATTGAAGTGGAGATCGGGTTTGTACAGTGTTTTGAGGCACCTGAGTATATTACCAGAAGTGGTTTATTGCAGGGTCAAATGGAAGCTGTTTCCAGTTTTTTGAGGAATGTTCATACTTTTTCCCTGAAGGCTGGACCAGTCAGCATTCTAACCAGCAATGAATTAAGAGTCCCTTCTCCCTGCATCCGTGCAAGCACTGGTTATTTTTGTTCTTTTGAATGTGTGCCAATCTCTGGTATGAGATGGCATCTCATTGTTTTATATTTGCATCTCCCTGATTCTTAGGGATGTAGCGCACTTTTTGCTTGCCTGCTAAAGGTGAATTTAACTGGAGTGCCAAACCTGCATGCTTCCCAGACTCGGTTTGTGCCTTCTGATGTGCCGTCAGTGGCATTAGCTACAGCATGTGGGCCCGACTACTGCTACTCTAAGTCTTACTCCCAGCAGTCATAGAGTGCAGAGGGAAGGGAGTTTGCCTTGTACATGGTCAACATGGACCCCCGGGGGTCCTATATGGTTGCCATTCACTGTCAGGAGTAACCCCTGAGTGTCGCTGAGTGCATCCAAAAAGAAAAAAATGTCAAGGTTCCCACAAACCCTGGAGCCATAATTGCCATTCCCCTTCCCAGCCTAGGGATCTCTTTTCGCAGGGATATTCTGATATTTCATGCATTTTGACCAGGTGTCCCACCCCTTCAGCACTGGGTCATGTGAATGTGGGAATTGGTTTTTGGGTTTTTTTTTTTTTTTTTTTTTGCTTAACAGTGTCTTACTCACATGATAATGGTGTGTGAGAACTCTCTTCTTGGGTGGTTAATAATCCTGTTGCTCTGATAGGGCAATCTTCTCTAGGGATAGGTACTCGAGGCAGTTTCAACAGGTGGGCTCTTATGAGGAATTCAGGAACACTGGCCAACAGATACTGCCTAAATGCCCAATTCACTTCCCTGATTGTGGGCTGAGGTACTTCCCGCATTTTGCTTGGCATTTTGAGGCACTGTCAAAGCACGAACTGTCTCTTCAGAGAGGAGGGCAAGATGGCAATTGGAATTCACTCTAACCCCATTAAGTGGAAAAATCCAATGTGGTACACTCAGACTTGTAATGAGCTGCTGGAAGAGTTGGCCTCTGCTCCCCAGCTGTCAAAATCCAGCCGAAGCTCAACTTACTAGTGAGTGTTAAGCGTCAAAGTGTGCAGGGCTGGTTCCAAACTGGCAATTATTACCAGGATGTGCTGTTGGCAGTGAGAGCCATGCTGCACCTGCTCCTGCTCTGAGGGTTCCCACCCACCTCAGTAAGGTTTTCAGGATGAGCTAGTGGACAGTTCTGAGTCTTGATGGATCGTGTGTTGACCTTTCCCTTCAGCCCTTTCCAGGCCTGCCCTCCATAACCTCCACTGGCCATCAATCATCCTTGGTTCCTTTTCCCCACAGAGATTCCAGAATTAGGCAAGTCTCACCTCTGAGAAGCCCTTTGTGTAGATTCTCACAGAGGATGCTGCTGAGTAAACCATCGAAAGCCACTTCTGAGTAAAGAACAGTGGCAGCCCTAGAGGTGGATGCTGCCTCTTGAAGCTGACTGCCTGGATTGGCGAGTTCATGGCCCATGAGGTCCCTGAATGCCCTGCAATGTGCCCAGGAAAGAGCTGAGTGTAGCTCTTGGTAGCCTAGACCAATGCAACTTGGCCTAGCAGTCTTGACTGTGCCACAGGGAAAAAGGTCCACAAGCAGTAGGCATTGTCCCTAAGGGTGGTGGTGCCATGAGAGTGCTAGCTGGGGGCATTGTTCTCTGAGGCCTGCTAAGTCCCCTCTGAGTCTGATTCGTCATAGCTCCTAATCCAGTCGGTCTGGCCCTGCTGAGCACAGCATTAACACTCTCTGGTCCCTTGCTGAGTCCACTGGTGTGTGGGGTTTGGGCTTGTGTGGTATGGGTCGATGAAGTGTCCTGTGTGGCTGCTGGTCTCTGCCTCTGAATCGCCTTCATTTGAACTCGGTTCAGGCTCTCGTAGAGTGAATAGTCAGAATTTGCTTTTGCTGCCGCTGCTTTGTGCCATTTCGTGGCCTGGACCAGGCGCACTCAGGCCACTGTGAGGCCTCTCCCCAGCTCAGCCGAGAGCACTGAGGAGGCAGATGTGGGACTTTGGCAGGGGCTGCCATGGAGGCTGTGGGAAAGTGGACAGTCAGGAGATCTCAAGCGGCTTCTCTGCTGGGAGCAATTGGGCCCGAGTCTCATTGGGGTGGTTTGGTGCGCAGCTGCCTTGCAGTCTCCATGGGCCCTTCTGAGAACCAGGGACATTTCTGTGTCACTTGGCATCAGAACCCTAAGCTGGGTGTTTGTTTGGTCCAGGTCAACACGGCCACGCCCTGGAGGCCAGCTCCGAGGCCTGGGGCCTGAACTGAG
Source organism: Sorex palustris (assembly GCA_028565675.1). Classification (NCBI taxonomy): domain Eukaryota; kingdom Metazoa; phylum Chordata; class Mammalia; order Eulipotyphla; family Soricidae; genus Sorex; species Sorex palustris. The sequence continues at coordinate 10,535 of JAOXYA010022207.1, read as the reverse complement.
ATCAGCCCCCTGCCCTCTACCCAATCCAGGAGGCCAGGCACCGGGTCCTTGGTATCCGTGTGGTCACACTGCAGAACACGGGGAACTGCAAAGCCTGGAGACTGCAGACACTGGGGCTTTCTCCGATCAGGAAGCAGTGTCTACGACCCCAGGCACTGAGTGTGTCCAGGTCCCGCTGTGGATTCGGGGACCCTTTGGCTGAAAGGCCTAAGCACCCAGTTTGGATGAGGGAATTTTCCCATGAGCCACGGGGGGGGAGGGGGGAAAGAGCATACAAACCACCATGTTCCTCAGTTTCTAGGGCCCCTTTAAGCCTTCTTTCTGTGTTCACTTGGGAAGCTCAGGGTCAGTCAGGTGGCACTGAAGCCAGCCCAGGACCTCCCCAGCTCCTTGTTCCATGATGATGCAACATGGCCACCAGGTGGTGCCAGAGATGGGGGTTGGGCTCCCAGGGAGGGAGTTAGGTTCTGTGGCCCTGGGGAGACCCAGTCCCCTGGACAGACTGTCCCTCCTGCTACTCGCCCCTGCTTTCCGGAAGAAGTCTTTTTTTCCAATGTGACTCTCCTTCCGATGATTCAGACTAGTCTCAGCTCTTCAGTGCAGTTGATCTTGCCCTTGGAGAAGAGGCAGGGGAAAAGCTGCCAGCCGCTAAAGGCGGCTGTCCGTCCTGCAGAAACAAACCTGGAATCAAGTTGATTACTCCCAAGACCATTTGACATTACAGATGCAGAAGAGACCTCTCACTATATCCTGGGTCTGCCCTAAAGGCAGCAAGAAATCTTGGTCAGAACAGGTTGACCAGCCCTTGTAGGCCCAGGGCTCTGCCATGAAACCTGCAGAATCCCCAGGCCTCAGCTTTCGGTTTCAATTGGCTCATTATTTTGGATTACAGTCATGGGCATCTCTCTAAACCCAGCGACCGTCCTGTTCAATATTCAGGACTTGTCAGCCCACCTGTGTGAAAGGGAATGATGTGAGTCCCCAACAGGACATTTCATCAGTGACTGTGCTGCAAGGAGGGTGGACTAGCATGTCTGCCTTGTCCCAACCAACCCTTCACTAGGGAGGGAATGACCAGCGCTCAACTTCCCCCTCCTGGGCAGAGTCTTGCTGGGAATTCTGGCACTTAATCCTACCCAGATCCTGCTCCTGAGTGTAAAAATGCAGTAGACCCTACGGTTGAGTGGGGAAGGACGTGATGAGCTCTAAGTGATTCTGTGAGGGTCACTGCAGAGCAGGGCCTTTGTCATTAGGTGGCTGTGTCCTCTTAAACCTGAAGCTTGAAAAGGACCACAGGCCCTAAAATAGCTAAAACGGGATGAGGAGTGCCTTACCAGTCCCTGAGCAAGACCCCATTCCTTCCGGGAAAAAGTCAAAAGACAGATTCAGATGTGTTTAGGACCTCAAGGCAGTTAATGAGGGGATTGTTCTCTTCCCTCCACCCCCGGCCTGGCCTCCCCCAATAATATGGCATGGAGTGACTTACATCTCAGGTAACATTGCCTAACTCCCAGTAAGAGACCTAAAAGATGCATTTCTCTCATTTCTCTACACCCTGAATCCCAATTCCTTTCTGACTTGGAAGGGACAAACATCAGCAACATTGAGACACAACAGTTGGGCCAGCCACTCCTTCCCGGGAGCCTCAACAGCTGTCACATTTTGGAAAATTTTATTGCAAAGGAATTGAGCAGATACAGTTGAGAATAAAGATAGCATCTCTGTACAGATATACAGAGAGATGCTTATTAGAGGCCCATTTGAGAGGCATCTACGGCCACACCATTTAAGTTTTAAATCATCCTGGACTGGGGGATGAGAACCTAGGGTCTTCTCCACCAAGGCACACAATACTCAGGGAAATGCTATTTAGGAGAGGCATTTAGTCCTAAAGCTTGGACCCTGTCAGTTGCCATAGGTAAGCCACAGTCAAACTCCTGAAGCAGAGCCAAAAGGCATAGGTGAGGGTCTCTGGGGGAGGATGTGATTCTGTAGCCTTCAGATACCCAATTATAGATGGCCAGACCTGGGAGGCATTCAAGGGGTTAATGTTTAGTGCAACTGAATAGAAACTGCCAACTGGCTTCTCAAAAATCCTAATCTTGTGTGGGCTCCAGCTGAAGCCGACCCTGGCTAAGCTGGAAAGACTTTTCACCCACATGGGTTGTGAATAGGAGCTGGGGAAGGGATCATGGGCCTATTCATGGGGATCTAAAGGTCCAGGGAACTCCAGACTGTAGCTTTATAGCCCTAGCTTTGACAGCAGAGGGCTGGAGGCCCGCAAGCAGTGGCCACTGTGGTTAGCATCCCCAAGCTGGAGCCCTGAGGTCTTGGCTCCCCAGAAAGTCGGCATAAACAGGCCACCAGGGACTGGGCAGCACTGCATGAGGCCTCTGGATGTGGAGACTGGAGCATCCTTATTTGCAGGTTGTTGTCACCAGACTCCTTGGTCTCTGCTGAGGATTTGCCTAAGTCTGTGACCAGTCTACCTTGAGGACTGTCCCCATCTTCCGCCCAGAGGAGTGGTTCCTTTTGGGGACCTTGGGGCCGTGGTGACTGTAGGATTGGAGGAAGCAATGGGTCCATTCAGGGAGTTTGATTCTGGTCCTTGTGCTGTTCTGGGGAGCTTCAACACCGAGGCACCTGGGCACACAGAGGTTCCCACAAAGACCCCTGGGACTTGGGGCTACCTACTAGTCAGATTTAGACCCTCTCTGAATGAGCTGCTGGAAATGTGCCCTTTGCCTGCAAGAATGGCTCAAAGGGCAGGTCAGGGCACAGAAACGGTTCCCTGAGCAAGCCTGGGAGTCACTCTTTAAGGGTTGTTCCTTGTGCAGTGAAGGAGGCGACCATTCTTTGTAAACAAGGGGTAGTGCCAATCTGGCATTAAGAGAGCACTGTGATTTACAAAGTTATTCAGGTTTGAGTATTAGGTATACTGTGTTGCAGCACCAGCCTCACCCTGGTGTCAACTTCCCTCTTTGTCCCCACTCCCCTCACAGCACCCAAGCCTGCTTCTTTGACAGGCATTTTCTGAATTTTGTTACTGGGGTTGGGATCTCTTATTTGACTTTGGGGTTTTGGCGTTCTGGGGAAAGCCAGAGCTCTCCCACCCCCCTACACTGCTAATAGACCAGAGGCCCTTGTCCCCCGCCACCGTTAACCTTTCCTCCACCTCTACTTGCTTTCCCCCTCATTTCTCTGTACGTCCCAATAGTCTGGGTCAACGGGTTAAAGGCATCTGTTTTCTATGTTGCAATTCTTCATGCATTTACTTTTAGAAAAGCAAGATCTGTGCCTGCCCATCATTTGGCTTACTTTCCTTAACATGGCCTATTCCAGTTGTATCCAATTTGCAGAAAACATCACTATTTCATTGTTTCTTGCATCTGTAGTATTGTATATGTAGCACATCTTCATAATTCAGTTTTCTGTCAGAAGGCTTGGGGTTTTTTCCTTCCTTCCCTATGGACATCTGGTAATTCTAGGCCATTTCAAATCTATGACTCTGGGAAACTTCAATGCATTTATTAGAACATCTGAAAAATTTTCCAAGCCCAGTATTTGCTTCAAATCCTTCATAGAAAGGGGCACGGGTTTTAGTTGTCTTACGTTCCAGGGCAGCCTGTGAGTGGAGGCAGGGTCTCGGCATTGGAACATGGACCTGCGGGAGCTGGTCTGGTAGGAGGAAAAATTCAGGTCGTGGGCACTCGACTTTTGGCTTTAGGGAGCATTCGAGTTCATTCTTCCTAACAGTGCGTAGTATTCCTTTGTGTAGATGTGCCATAGCATCTTTATCCATTCTTCTGTTCTCAGACTTTGGGTTATTACGGATAGCGCTATAATGGACGTCAGAGTGCAGATGGTGTTTCTTCTGTGTTTTTTGGGCCCCTGGGGTGTATACCCAGAAGTGGTATTGCTGGTTCAAATAGGAGCCCGATTTCTAGTTTTTTGAGGAATATCCATATTGTTTTCAAAAGACTGGACCTAGTTGGCATTCCAACCAGCTTTGAATTAGTCTCTTCATCCCTGCATCATTCCCGTACTGGTTGCAGTCTTGAAAGTGTGCCAGTCTCTGGTATGAGATGGTATCTCATTGTGTTTTATTTTCATCTCCATGATGCTTTGGGATGAAGAGCACTTCATGTGCCTGCTAAAGGTGAATTTAACTGGAGTGCCAAATCTACATGCTTCCCAGACTCTGGTTTGTGCCTCTTCATGGGTAGGATGTGTGACATTAACTACAGTGTGTTGGCCCGACTACTGCTACTTGAAGTCTGTCCGTCAGCGGTCCGACTGAGGGGGCAGAGGGGAGTATGTTGGCTTTGCATGTGGCTGACCTGGATCCCTGGTGTCCTATATGGTCCCTTCTGCATGGCCAGGCGTAACCCTGAGTGTGGCCAAAAAAAGGGTAGAAAGAAAAAGAAAAGAACCAGCTTTTGTAAAACCAGAATGCCCTATGCTATTCCCTTTCCCAGCCTTGGGATCTCTTTCCACATGGATATTCTGATATTTCATGCATTTTGACCAACTGTCTCAACCTCCAACCCTGGTTGATGGAATGTGAGGGTTTTTTTTTTTTTTTGGCTTAACAGTGTTTAACTCATGTGACAACACTGTGTCAGAACTATTTCTTAGATGAATAAAAATCCTGTTGCTCTGACAGGATACTCTTCTCTAGGGTACTTGAGGCGGTTTCAACAAATGGGCTCTTAGGAGGAATGCTCAGTGCTGGCCACAGATATTGTCTAAATGCCCATCTTGCCGATTGTGGGCTGAATTATTTCCCGCATCTTGCGTAGCATTTTGAGGCACTATCACATGAACAGTCCCTTCGGAAGATGGACAAGATTGCATTTTTAACTGGCTCTGATCCCATTAGATATCTACCTCAGTACTCTCAGACTTGAAATGAGCTGCTAGACGAGCCTCCCGCTGCTTTCCAGCTGTTGAAATCCAGCTTAAGCTCAACTTACTAGTGAGAGTTAACCGCAAAGTGTGCGGGGCTGTTTCCAAACCCAAGAAATTAATTCCCAGTATGTGCTGTTGGAGGCCAAGAAGCCAGTTGCATCGCATGGACCCTGGGGCTTCCTGGCCCCATTTCAGGAAGGTTTTCTGTATGAGCTAAAGGACAGTTCTGAGCTGTTGCCACTTCTCTGGGGCTCATTCCAGCCCAGCCCTTCAGGACTTGCTGGTCATCATCCTTCTTGGTTCCTCTCCCCACAGAGAATCCAGAATTAGGTGCTTGTCACCTCTGAGAAGCCATTTTTGCAGATTCTCACAGTGGACACTGCTGAGTGAGCCATCAAAGGCCACTTCCCGAGTAAAGCACAGCGGCAGCCCTAACAGTGGATGCTGTCTCTGGAACCTGGCTGCCCAGAGTGGCGAGCTCATGGCCCATGAGGTCCATGCATGCCCCGCAATGTACCCAGGAAAGAGCTGAGAAGCCCTGGGTAACCTTGACCAACGTAACTTGGCATAGCAGTCTTGATTGTCTGCCATAGAGGAAAATGGTCCCCAAGCAGCGGGCACTGTCCCTGAGGGTGGGGTGTCACGAGAGGTGCTAGTTTGGGGGGTTGTTCTTTGATTCCTCAGTCCACTTGGTCACAGCTCCTAACCCGGTCAGTCTGGCCCTGTTGAGCGCAGCATTGACACCCTCCGGTCCCCTGCTCTGAGTCCACCGGTGTGTGGGGTTTGGGCTTGTGTGGCCTGGGCAGATGAAGGGTCCCATGCAGCTGCTGGCCTCTGCCTCTGAGCTGGTCTAATGCTCTGAGCAACTGGTGTGTGGGGTTTGGGCTTGTGTGGCCCAGGGCAGGTGGTGTCTTGTGCTGCCTCTGAGCTGCAGGAACTCGGGTAAGGTTCTCATAGAGGGCGAAGAATTGGAATTTGCTTTTGCAGCCTCTGTTTTGTGTCATTTTGTGGCCTGTCTGGGTGTGTGGAGGCCACTGCCAGGCCAGTCCAGAGTTCAGCCAAAAACACTGAGGAGATGCAGATGGTGGGACTTTGGGAGGGGACTCCAGGGAGGAGTCCAGCCTAGGGCAAGGGACATCCATCCGGCTGATAGCTGTCATACCTCCAGGATGACTCATACCCAAAGATGTTGTCATGGAGTTGGAGTGGAAGTGACTAATTTTTAGTTCTTGGCCTGTTGGAATAGCGTGTCAACCACCAGGAGTCTTCAAGGTCAGAGGCCTTGATTCCACAGCTTGTGGAGGTACTTCTTTGCAGGTGGACTCTGGTGTCACCTGCTATAATTGCCGCCTCCATTGTGGAGGCAGCTACACTGTTCTCCCTAGTGACCTGAGATAGAGGCTCCACATCCCAGGTTCTTTGCCTTCTCTGCTATCTTGTCCTCATTAACATAGGATGCTCCCAGTCTGATCGTCGTATGTGCTCTATGCAGATGAGGTATGTGTAAACCAATGGATGGGATTGTGTGTCTAAATGAGTCTTAATTATCTGGATGCTTACAGTGGATTTAAATCTTTGGACTTAGACTATGAATCTAGAATAAGTACAGCAAGCAATTTCAGAAAATAGGAGTACTGTTTTGCCTCATCGAATAGAGGATTCCTCCAATCAAAATTCAGTTGGTAGTTGGGTCTTACTGAAACCACTGAGAATTGGATCCCCTCATATCCCACAAATGAATGCAGTCATTCTATACCTGTCCCTCTCCTTCTGACTCATTTCCCTCTCCATGTCCATCCATTTGTAGGCAAATTTCAAGACTTCATTTTTTCCTAATATCTGCGTAGCATTCCATTGTATAGAAGTGCCATGGTTTGTTTATCCTTTTTGTTCTCGGGCCTTTGTTTCCAGATTCTGGATATTGTGAACGAACAATTCACAATGAACTGCAATGAACATTGAAGTGGAGATCGGGTTCATGCAGTGTTTTTTGGGCCACCTGGGTATATTACTAGAAGTGATTTATTGCTGGGTCAAATTGAAGCTCAATTTCCAGTGTTTTGAGGAATGTCCATATTTTCCCCCTGAAGCTGGACCAGTCAGAATTCTAACCAGCAATGAATTAGAGTCCCTTCTCCCTGCATCCATCCATGCAAGCACTGGTTGTTTTTGTTCTTTTGGATGTGTGCCAACAATCTCTGTCATGAGATGGCATCTCACTGGTTTTTTTATTTGCATCTCCATGATGCTTAGGGTTGAAGAGCATTTTTTTCATATGCCTGCTAAAGGTGAATTTAACTGGAGTGCCAAACCTACATGTTTCCCAGTCTCTGGTTTGTGCCTCCTGATGGGTACGGCCAGTGGCATTAACTACAGCGTGCTGGCTTGACTACTGCTACTCCAAGTCTGTCTCCCGGCAGTGAGAGGCAGTGAGAGTGAGAGGACAGAGGGGAGGGAGTTTGCACATAGCCAACATGAACCCCCGGTGTCCTATATGTTCTCTCGAGCACTGCCAGGAGACACCTCTGAGTGTCACTGTGTGCATCCATAAAGGGGAAAAACCCCACAAGTATCCCAAAAACCCTGGAGCAGTAACTGCCATTCCCCTTCCTAGCCTTGGGATTTCTTTCCACATGGATATTCTGATATTTCATGCATTTTGACCAACTGTCCCCACCCCTCCAGCCCTCGTTTATGAGAATGTGGGAATTTTTCCTTTTTTGGTTTAACAGTGTACTCATGTGACAATGTGACAATGTCAGAACTCTCTTCTTGGGTGAATAATAATTCTGACAGGACAGTCATCTCTAGGGATAGGTACTCAAGGCAGTTTTAACAAGTGGGCTCTTGTGAGGAATGCAGGAACCCTGGCTGGTGGATACTGTCTCATTGCTGATTGTGGGCTAAGGTATTTCCCACATTTTGCTTGGCATTTTGAGGCACTGTCAAAGCATGAAATGTCCCTTCACTAATAAAAAAAACCCTTAAAAACAAAAGAAAAAATTTAAAAAACACACACACACAAAAGAAGGAAATGTCCTTCAGAGGGGTGGACAAGATTGCATTTTTAACTTGCTCTTACCCCATTAAATGGAAAAATCCAATGTGTAACTCTGTCTTAAAATGAGCTGCTAGAAGAGTCGGCCTCTGCTTCCTAACTGTCGAAATCCAGCTGAAGCAGCAACTTGAGAGTTAACCGTCAATGTGTGCGGGGTTGTTTGCAAACCAAGAAACTCCCAGTATATCCTTGTTGGCAGCTGAAAAGCCTTTTTGCATCTCAAGGGGCCCCGGGGTTCCTGGCCCCATTTCAGGAAGGTTTTCTGTATGAGCTAGTGGACAGCTCTGAGCTGTTGCTGCTTCCTGGGGCTCTTTCCAGGCCAGGACCTCCAGGGCATGCTGGCCATAGCCATCCTTCTTGGTTCCTTGTCCCCACAGAGAATCCAGAATTAGGCGCTTGTTACCTCCGAGAAGCCCTTTGTGCAGATTCTCACAGTGGACACTGCTGAGTAAACCACCGAAAGCCACTTCCGAGTAAGGCAGCCTACAAGTGGACACTGCTTTGCGAAGCTGGCTGCCCAGAGTGGCGAGCTCATGGTCCATGAGGTCCCCGATGCCCTGCAATGTGCGCGGGAAAGAGCAGCGAGGCCCTGGGTAACCTAAACCAGTGCAACTTGGCGTAGCAGTCTTGACTCTCTGCCGCAGAGGAAAAACGGTCCCCAAAGCAGCAGACATTGTCCCTGAGGGTGGAGGTGTCACGAGAGGTGCTAGTTTGGGGGATTGTTCTTCGAGGCCTGCTGAGTCCCCTCAGTCCAATTCATCACAGCTCCTAATCCGGTCGGTCTGGCCCTGCTGAGCGCAGCATTGACACCCTCCGGTCCCCTGCTCTGAGTCCACCGGTGTGTGGGGTTTGGGCTTGTGTGGCCTGGGCAGATGAAGTGTCCCATGCGGCTGCTGGCCTCTGCCTCTGAGCTGCCTTCATTTGAGCTCAGTTCAGGGTCTCATAGAGAGCGAATAGTCAGAATTTGCTTTTGCTGCCGCTGCTTTGTGCTGTTCCATGGCAAAGATCCAGATGTGCCCAGGCCACTGCGAGGCCTCTCCCGAGCTCAGCTGAGAGCACTGAGGATGCAGATGGGAAACTTTGGCAGGGGATGCCAGGGAGTCTGCGGGAAAGTGTGGACAGTCAGGAGATCTCTAGCAGCTTCTCTGCTGGGAGCAATTGGGCCCGAGTCCCAAAAGCTGTGAGTGGTTTGACATGCAGCCGCTTTGCAAAGTCTCCACGGGCCCTTCCTGGGAAGCTGTCTGTGTCACTGAGCATCAAAACCCTAAGCTGAGTGTTGTTCAGTTAGGTCACATCTGCCATGTCCTGCAGGTGGACTCTGAGCTGGGAGTTCGGGCCACCCCGAAAAATCAGTTCTGTAGAATTGCTTGTGCGGGCCCTGGCTGCTCTAGCTCCTTGCCTGACCCCTAATGAAGCTAAAAGCCCACCTTCGGGAAACTTGGCTAGATCAGAACCCAGGGAGTCCAGCTTTGCACCCTGCCCTTCTCTGGCAGGGGTAGGTTCTGACCATGCGGGCAGTTGGTGACTCTTAAGCTCTTCCACCTGCAACACTAAATGTGGGCAAATGTAAAGATGGGTCCAGTGTGCGTGAGCCCTGGCCCCACCTGGTACTCTGAGCCATGCTGGAGTCTCAGAGGGAAAGCCGAGGCCCTGAGCAGTCTGAGAGGAAGCTGCCCTCTCTTTTGCCTCTCTGTACCTGTGCTCTGCAGTAGACAACTGTCCTAGGCAGAGGACTTCCTTGCTGCGTCCTGCTGAAACCTTCTGGTCTAGATTGAGCAAAGGCTGAAGACCCTTTTCTTCTTATTTCCTAAGGGAAGGAATTCTCCCAAATCTTGCTAACTTGATGGCTGGGGGCCTGTGTTGGGGGGGCAACCTGCTGTCCCCTCTGCACTCCTAGCAGGCCAGGCATGGAGTCCATGGCATTGGTGTGGTCATCCTGCAGAACATGCCAGAACAGCAAAGCCTAGATACAGCAGACATTGGGGCTTTCTTCTATCAGGTGACAGAGTGGGCCTGACCAGGACCTGAGCACTGAGCAGGTCTGTGTCCAGATGTGGGTTCTGGGACTCTTTGGCTGGAAGGCCTAAGGGTCCTGTAGCCTGAAGGAGCTTCCCCATGAATAAAAAAAAATGGGTGGAGGAGGACATTTTCTCTGAGTATATGGTCTGGCCTACCAACCTATGAGCTTGATGAAGTGCTATGGGAATATAGCTGTACTGGGTCTATGTCAGGGGATGAAGCACTCAGCTGATCTCTGATCAGGAAGGGCTTCTAAAGGCAATGCGCACAAACAGTTCTTGATCGCATAGGTTTCACTCAAATGAATAAGAACTTTAGGAGGGAATCGCTGGCCTCTGGTTCGGGTCCACAGGTAGGTGGCCCTGGAGGTCACTGGCCACTGTGAAAAGCTAAATCCTGGAGGATTGTGTCCAGCCTAGGGTGAGGGACTTCCATGAGGCCCATAGCTGTCATACCTCCAGGCTGACTCACACCCAAAGATGTTGCAGTGGAGGCGACTAATTTCCAGTTCTTGGCCTGTTGAAATAGCGCACCAACCACCAGGAGT
>JAOXYA010022178.1:0-13404 GCA_028565675.1 Sorex palustris | reverse complement strand
TGATTTGCTTGAGAGAGCACCTGTAACGTCTCCATTGTGAGGCTTGTTGTTACCATTTTTGGCATATCAAATATGCCACGGGGAGCTTACCAGGCTCTGTAGTGCAGGTGGGATACTCTCAGTAACTTGCCGAGCTCTCTGAGAGGGAAGCAAGAATCAAATCTGGGTTGGCCGCATGCAAGGCTAACACCGTACCTGCTGTGTTATGTTAAAAAAAAAGAAAAAACGTAGTAGGATTTGGCACATTGAGCTGCCTAAGAAAAGTGTCTATGGGTATTGTTTTATTTACTCTTTCTGCCCAAAGTCTTAGATTTCTGGTACACAGCGATGTAACTTCACCATATATGAAATCTTCTTCAATCACTTTTTATTTTTGTTTTTTTTGAGCCACATCTGGAGCTGCTCAGGGGTTATTCTTGGCTCTGCAATCAGGAATCACTCCTGGTGGTGCTTGGGGGACCATATGGGATGCCGGAAATCAAATCTGGGTTGAACATATGCAAGGCACATAGCTAGTCTGCTGTAATATCCCTCTGGTCCCTCACCAACCACTTTTTATTAACAAACCTCTGCAACAAGTTCAGAGTCAAACATGACCAACCTCTTTGCTGTTTCATCTACTATCTATCCTTATAGCCTAAAATCTGAAAACCAATTATACTGAGAGCTATTAAGTGGGACAGGAAACATTCGTGGACTATCGTTACCATAGATTACATATTATACATATATTGACAAATGCTAACTGAACTAACATTTAAAATTCAAAAGAAAACTTCCCTCTGATGTCACTCCTTTTTATGGTTTCAGTGTTTTGAGAAGAAAACTTACAATCTATCTCTGTCAACTCTTCTTTCCAAGGGAAAAAGTTGTTAGACAGTGGAAGTATTCCTATGAATAAATGGAATTACTATGACTTATATTTATTACTCAATACAATTTATAAACACAGTGTGAGTAGAGAAGACCTTCCAAAAGTATGACCTATCATACTTGAATGCTTTTTCACCTCCTTTTTTCTGTCATTCGTGAAGAAGGCTGTTTAAGAGGTGGATTAAGGGACTGGAGTGATAGCACAGTGGTAGGGCCTTTGCCTTGCACGCGGCCAACCCGGATTCGATTCCCAACATCCCATATGGTCCCTGACACCGCCAGGAGTAATTTCTGAGTGCAGAGCCAGGAGTAACCCCTGTGGATCACCAGGTGTGACCCAAAAAGAAAAAAAAGAGGTGGATTCAGAGTTTGTTCGCCATGGTCATCCATATTTGAATATATAGAGACTAATCAGGCTGCTGCTGGTTTATGGAGTGGCATCAAGCACCATATTGGCAGAGTCTTAATCAAGGAAAATAAGAGAGAGGGAAACAATAGGAGACATATCACATAGGCTTCTTTTTTTTTTAAGTCTTTACTAGCCACTGGTCTTAATACAAAGTCACACTATTAGAAAGGACACATACTCATTACTCCTTGAATTTAAAATTTTTGAAAAGTTGAAAGTGACCTGATTTTACCAAGGGTGAACCTGACTCTGAGGATGTTTCCTGAAAGGGAGAATTCCTCATAGCAGGTAGATAGGTTTGTTTCTAATATAAATGTAAAGGATTAACCTCCCATTTCAGCAGAAAGATCAGCTTCTATGTTGATTTCTTTCTCTAGAACTCTACTTTCCTTTTTTGTGTGTGTGTGTCACACCCGGCGATGCACAGGGGTTACTCCTGGCTCTACATTCAGGAGTTACTCCTGGCGGTGCTCAGGGGAACATATGGGATGCTGGGAATCAAACCCGGGTCATCTGTGTGCAAGGCAGATGCCCTAGCCGCTGTGCTGTCTCTCTAGCCCCGTAGAGCTCTACTTTCTTACCAACCTCAAGGTGAATGGTAATCGTTGTTTGACTGAATTATGAATTTCAAAGAAATGAATGAGATAGAATGTAATAGGCCATAATGACAGACCTATTTGTGTGTCACTTAAGCCAGTGATTTTTGCCTTTTTAGAATTACACTCTGCTCTCTCTTTGTCATAATGTGAAAAACTGTACTAATGTGACCAGCGGTCATTTTGAATATTTATTGTATTTTAAAATAGTAGGCAGTTTCTGTTTATAACGATTTCACTTTTTCCTTCCAATTAAAATAAAGGTCATTCTTTTAAAAGCAATACCACGTTCTATTACTACATTTGCTTTACAGAAAAGCTGAATGTGAAACAAATTTGAAAAAATTAGAAATCAAATCTGAAAATGCATTTTTTTTATATCAACTTTCCCTATTTGAGCATTTATGCCAGGGGAAAATGTGATCGATGTTAACATTCGATCTTGGCAGAACCCTTTCTCTTAAGAGCTGCTATAAATAACTTTTCATAAAACAGAATAACTGCATTCAACTTAACATGACAGAACAATTTGGGGGGTGAAAAATGGTTAATTTCATCTTGAGAATGTTGCCCTTTTCTTACTTGAGAAGGCAGCAAAGGCAGTTTCCCACTGACCTCAGTTAAACTTTCTTTAACAAATGAAAATCATTGATTCTATTCTGTTATCTATGAGCAAAATCCATATTTTGTGGTGGAAAACAAAGGTGGGAAATGCTGAATGTAGTCAAATAACTACTGGAATAAACTTATACCAAGAGAAAAGAAAGATCTCTTGCTTTGTGGGTGATAACATAAGATCCTTAAAAAAATTCTTCAATTTCTACTTTTATTTAATAAATTAGTTATTGAGAACATTCCTTGCACATAGCTCTCTTCTGGACCCTGAGTGAGAGTGAGGCCCCCGGTGGTCGGCTCCGGGCTGCCCACGAGCTGCCCCCCGAGCACGTGGGGCCCCGATCTCAGCCCATCCCCGCCCCTCCTCCCTGCACCGGGGCAAAAAACCCCCGCGAAGTGACTCAGCTGAGAAACTGTCGGGGCTCGAACCTGGGGGTCCTTTTCCGCCCAGCGCAGTCCAGTCCAGTCCGGCCGGTCTGCAGAGGGAGCTGCCCCCAGCGGTGAGGTCCGCGCCCACCCGATAGCTAGTAAAGAGGAGGGCACCGCCGAGCAAACGCCTGCAGCCACCCTGGCGCTAGGGGCCACGTGGCTGTGGTTTGGGGCTACACACTCTTGTTACAGTAGCAGGAACTGTGAAGGGTTTGTTTCCTTTGCTGTTTTATTGGGGGGTGGGCCACACGGTGCTCTGGGGTTGCTTTGGGCTGTCTGGGGATCACTCCCCATAGGGCTCAGGGGATGCTCTGACAAACGCTGTCACTTGGGCCCAATAGTGGTTGTTTTTTTTTTAAATATCACTATCCACTTTCATCCCGCCAAGCGCTGCGAGTAACGGCTCCATTCGCCCCTGTCACGTGCTAGTGTAGCCCGATGGCATATTGGGGGCTCTTTCAGTGTCAGGGAGATGAGGACCAGCATTGTTACTGTTTCTGGCATATCGAGTAGGCCACAGGGAGTTTGCCAGTCTCCGCTATGCTGGTGGGATACTCTCGGAAGCTTGCTGGGCTCTCCGAGGGGCGTGGAGGCTTTTGGGGCCACCTCTAATCACCTTTACAGGTGTTCCCAGTCAGGCATATATGCAGGCAGGATACTCTTGGTAGCCTATTAAAAAATAGATCTATATGAATTTTAAATAGTTGAATTAAGTTGGGGCTGGCCACAGGTGGCCTGCTCCGGGCTTTTGGCTCTGCACTCAGGGTGCTCTCCTGGTGGCGCTTGGTGGAGTCCAGGGTGGAACCGGGCTTGGCTGTGTGCGAGCCTCGACTCTCTCCAGCCCCGAGGTGGGCACGTCCCTCTCCTTGGTGGCTAGCAGACAGCCCCTGGCAGTGGGATTTTGTGCCTTGGCTGGTGCTGACTTGGTCTCGGGGGCACTCTCCCCCACTCCGACCCCCCACCCCCCGCCTCCTGCCCTGGGGTGCCCAGTGGACCTGGTTTGCCCGAGACTAGGGAGCACTAACTTGTGGGTCATGATTCGGACGGGTCAGCTTGGGACTCGGGAGCTTCACTTTGCCTTTCGGAGAACGTGGTTCCTCCACTAGGGCGGACTTCCTCCTCATTCCCCAAATAAGGAGCTGCTTCCCCGGGCTCAGGGAGGTGGCTGCACCATGTTGAGAGGGAATCCAGGCAGAGAAGGTGCTGGAAGGGTCAGAAGCTGGACTTGGCAGGCCAACAGCCCCTTAGTCCCCCCTGTAGGGTTGGCCCTTCCTCCCTGGCCGCTGGGAGCTTGTGTTAGTTGATTGCCCCCCCCCCTCCAATCTGTCAATTACCTTTATCTCCTGATCAGACTCTGACTTGTAAATATTATCTTTCTCTTCTCCTTAGTGTCCTTCTCTTGGTTAGTTATTTCAGAGTCATTGCTTTTTGCATGGATACTGGAAGACAGTTAAAAAGACAAGCCTGTGGCTTGGGGGTTGATTGACTCCAGATAATATTACCTCCTGGGCATCCTCTCTCTCCACTTAAGCCTCAGTTGCCCTTCCTTCCTAGAGCCCCAAAAGCAGGGTCCTGACAGGGGCTGGATGGACCCAGGGCAAGCGGTGAGCTGTGAGCTACCCTGGCATTGAAGTGGGCCTGGCAAAATGCCCTGATGCTTAACTATCAGTTAAGAGTGTGGTCATGGACAGATTCTGTCATGATCCAAAAAGTAATAACTAGATTTGGGCGTGGCTGGGGTTAGGAATGATTTGATCAGGCCTGAGTACTGTAGTCTGTGGTGAGATGCCCCCAGGAGAGTCACCCTGCCAGCCTAAAAGTGTCTATTACTGTGTCCATACAGAATGGTAAATATTAGAATGGAGAATTAAAGATGCTAATTAAGTTGCAGGTCTCAGGAGAGGAGAAACACACCTTCAGGGCTGTTTTGCCCTCGTGGGCTGCAGGTGGTCGGGAAGACTGGGGAAACATTTTTGATCACGCTTCTCGTGGGGCGGTGTGGTGAGACCCCCCAGTGTGGACCATGCCAACAGTTGGTGCTAGAGCAGATAGATCTGTCCCTGCATAGCGGCCCAGTAGGGAGTGTCTGGGTGCATTTCACAAGCACCAGGTATCCGGGTCCCCCCAAGAATTGTCTCCTAACTGCATTCCTAACTGCCGCTTCAGCAAAGCAGAGATAGAAAGGTGATAGGTCAGTAATGCTCAACTTCATGGACCATTCTCTTAAGCCGAGACTCCCAGTAAAATAACGTGTGTATTTGGCTGGAGCGATAGCACAGCGGGTAGGGCGTTTGCCTTGCACGCGGCCAAACAGCTGACTCTGGTTCGATTCCTCCACCCCTCTCGGAGAGCCCTGCAAGCTACCGAGAGTATCTTGCCCGCACGGCAAAGCCTGGCAAGCTCTCCGCGACGTATTCGATATGCCAAACACAGCAACAACAAAGCCTCACGATGGAGACGTTATTGGGCCCGCTCGAGCAAAATCGATGAACAATGAGAGGACAGTGCTACAGTGCTTGGCATAGGGTGAATAGCCATCAGCTGCTCCCGGAGGGTGTTTTTCCGCGCGCCCGTCATCCTTGCCCTGCGTCCGGTACGCAGCGTGTCTGGGCACGTAGGGGAAAAGCTGTTTGGGCGGGCCTCTGCTTCTCACATGTCGACTCTGTGGAGCCCTGAGAAGCAATGGGGCGGGGGGTGGGGGGAGGGCGGAGGCCAAGGTCTTGGCTTCTCTGGCCTCTGCTCCGAGCAGGCGTTTCTCGGACTCACTCTGCAGCTTCCCTTCTGCAGTGTGGGCTGGGGAAGATCATTCTGCACCCAGAGAGAGAATACTTGCCCGAGGAGGCGTGCTCCGCCAGGTGTGCAGGGAGGGGGAGGGAGTGCCGGGGGGAGGGAGCGACGGGGTCCCGAGCTCGGACCCTGGTGCAGTGACCGAAGGAGGGTCTCAAAGAGGGTCTCATGAGGGAATCAGCAGGGCCGAGCCTTGCCCCCGCGGAGGGGGCGACCAGCGGCCTGAGGGGTCAGGCTCGTCCTCTCCTAAGCCCTCCCAGCCCCTCTCACCCCTTCCCTGCTCCCTGTCCCCACAGTGTTCTCCCGAAAGGACTCATCCTCTCTCTCTCCCCGCTCCTGCCTTGGAGGCCTAGCTCTCCGCCAGGGCAGGGGCCCGGTGCTTGGTTTCTCCTGAAGCGTCCCCACCACCCTGCCCCCCCTAGACTCTCGCCACCATGTGTCCTGCCTGTGTCCCTCCCCTAGAATTCCTCGGACTGAGACACCTGCAGCCTGAGCCAGCACATCTGAAGCCACCTTGTAGGACGAGGGGCTGCGTGGGGCGGGTTCAGGCCCGAGCAGGGGGTCGTGTCCCAGCCACTCAGTGGGCCCCAGGAAACGGCTCAGAGCAGTGGGGACCAGCGGCCCCCAGGCGGGCCTCCGTGCTGTGCTCGCTCCACCCCTGGGCCATGTTGGGGTGCAGAGTGAGCATGTCGGTGTGGACTCTCAGGTTTGGGGGATCCTTCCAGACCCCTGCCCGAGCACTCGCTCTTGCACACACAGATCTCCCGCCGGTGGGTGTCCTTGCCCGAGCCCCTGCTCAACGCAACCCACTCCCTGCCTGCAGGCGGGCACCCGGGAACCCCCTCCTGGCCATCCCCTGCTGCCTACCGGTCCTGTGGCTTTCCACCCTCATCCTCCCTCTCTCCTGAGACTGCACATCTGGCCTCCACATCTGCTTCCAGCCTCTCCGCCCCGGCAACTTCAAGAATTGGGCCGGTTAGCACACCAACAGCCCGGACCCAGGAACTCCCAGTTGAATCCCAGAATGGATTTGCTCCCTACAGAGGGGTCTCTGGGGCCCAGCCATGGACAGCCTCAGGATTCCAGAAGCGCGTGGCCGCTTTCACGGCTACGCAGACCCTCATGATAGACAAAATGAGCGATGGGAAATAAATGATCTAGCGTCTGGCCCGGGGCAGGCAGGCTGGAATGGTGTTGGGAAAATTCCAGCAAAATAGAATGCCCAGAAGTTAGAGTGTATTGGGGAAATCGTCTGCCTTAGAGGCAGGGGGAGGACTTTGGATGGGAGGGGGGAGATCCTGGGGACGTTGACTGGGGGGAACGTGCACTGGTGGAGGGATGGGTGTTCAATCATTGTATGGCTGAATCTCAAACATGAAAGCTTTGTAACTGTAGCTCACAGCGATTCAATAAAAAAAAAAAAAGAATTGGGCCAGGAAGATAGTTCAGTGGTCAGAGCACTTGCCTTGTTCCTGTCCCCCCCCACCCCCACCCCATGGTCCCTGAGTGCAGAACCAGGAGTCAGCCCTGAGCCCTGAGCACTGTCCTAAGGGCAGTTGCCCAATGCGTTAGTAGGGCTGACGCTTGGCACGTCAGTGCCTAAGAGCTCAGTGGACCTCAGTGAACCTCAGCCGCTGCTGCGGGACTTCACAGACACTTGATGGAGCAGGACTTTATCTTTTTTTGTTTGTCCGCCAACAAAACAAAAAAAAAAAGGGGTGTCTTCTGGCCCTGAGCGATGCCAGCATGTCATTCCCTCGGTCCTCCGGGTAAACTGCTCCTCCGTGATGGCCCTTGTTTGCACACACCTTCATCTTTCATTTTAATTTCTTTTGGGGTCACACCCAGAGATGCTCAGGGGTTACACCTGGTTGCACTCAGGAATCACTCCTGGCGGAGCTCAGGGAGACCCTGTGTGATGCTGGGAATCGAACCCGGGTCGGCCGCGTGCAAGGCAAACGCCCTCCCTGCTGTTCTATCGCTGCATCCCGCATCTTTCATTTCTAAGGATCAGCTCCAGATTGCCTTGGGTCCGATTGGGCTCCCCTTCCTGGCTTGTGTGGTTTTGGACAAATTACACCCCCTGTGCCTCGGCTTCTCACATGCTATTCACAGTCGTCCTAAGGGCAGTTGCCTTGATGCGTTAGTAGGGCTGTCGCTTTGCACGGCAGCGCCTAAGAGCTCAGTAGATCTCAGTGAACCTCAGCTGCTGTTGCGGGATTTCACAGACACTTGATGGAGCAGGGACTTTATCTGCAGATGTCATCACCTGGAGCGTTTGAGACCTTCCAGTTTCATCGTTTCATAGCTGGTTATAATTGAGACAGGAATAGGTTCTGCATCCAGATAAACGTGATTTTTTTTACTCCGAGGGGGACAGGCCCGTCGCAGTGCCCAGGGACCCTCCAGCCCAGAGGCACCCCAGATTCTCCCCGCAGCCCCTTTCAAGGAAAAGCCACTGCACCCTCCTAGAAATGCACCTATTTTTTTTTTTTTTGCTTTTTGGGCCACACCCAGCAATGCTCAGAGGTTATTCTTGGGGGACCCTACGGGATGCTGGAGACTGAACCTGGGTCGGCCGCGTGCAAGGCAAACACCTTTTCCTTTGTACTATTGCTCTGGCCCCCAAATGTACCTTTTTTGAGGAAACAAACAGAAAGCGCCCCCTGCCTCCCCCCCAGCCGTAAAGCTCTACCTGATATCTCAGTGGGATTAAAAACTATAGCAATTGACAGACTAAGCCATAGGAAGCTGAATAAGCCCGAACTCTCCGGGGGGCAAACCCGCGCTAAGGACCAGACTGTTCGGGATTCAGGGATTCCTAATTGTTTACATTTGAGAGGCCTCAGTAGCAGAGATGTTATTCTGCTAGAACGTCAGGCTGTAGGGTTATGAACAAGTCTTACTCCTGTAACAACAAATGGATAAGGGCTGGAGCAATAGCACAGCGGGAAGGGCGTTTGCCTTGCACGTAGCGGGCCCAGGTTGGACTACCAGCATCCCATAGGTTTCCCCCCCATCCCCCCAGCACCACCTGGAGTAATTCCTGAGTGCAAAGCCAGGAGTAAACCCTGAGTATCTCCAGGTGTAATCCAAGATGAAAAAAAAAAAACCCCATAAAACAAAAAAACAAAAACAAATGAATAAGGCTGATCTTTGGGATCTGTCTTGTGAGTTTGCGTAGTATGAGGCAAATAAGTTAAAGTCAGAATTATATTACAAGCTGGCCTGTAACGTCTCGATTAAAATAATTCTCTAAATTCACTTTCAGGCTGCGGAAGATGTCAACGTTACTTTCGAAGACCAGCAAAAGATAAACAAATTTGCTCGGAATACAAGCAGAATCACAGAGCTTAAGGAAGAAATAGATGTGAAGAAGGTATTGAAAACAGTGTGTCTCATTTAAGACAGCTGACTTTTTTTTTTCTGTAGCCCCTAAACATGGAATTATTCTTGAAATGTGATTGATTCTCTTTCTGGGCCCTTGGTATGGTTGACGTAAGCCTTTTATAAAGTGGAGGAACTATTTTTTTCCCTTTTTTGTTTCTTTGTTTCGGGGCCACACCTGGCGGTGCTTAGGACCTCCTCCTGGCCTTGTGTGAGGGGCTCACTCCTGGCGGGGCTGGGGGGACCCTGTGTGGGGCTGTGGGGACCACTGTGGGGCTGGGGATGGAACCTGTGTCATGTGCTTGACTTGCAAGAGTTCAGGTTTCACATGTAGGAGATCTGGGTCTGGGCCCCGATACCCCATGGTACCCTTGATACTTCCAGGAGTCTCTCTCGAGCTCCAACAAGGGGGCTAGCCCCTGAATATCACCAGGGATAGCACCAAACCTCACAAAAGAGAAGAAGAAACTTGGGGCCTTCTCTGGGGTGGGGGTGGGGAGCTGGGCCTCCAGGGCCACAGTCTGCGGTACTGGGGAGTTAAAACACTTGGGGAGCCTCTTACGTGCTAGGCCTGTACCCCACCCCTGGAGGTCAAGGTCTGAAAGGGTGGTGGGACTGTGTACTTGGCTGGCTCTGGGACCCGTCTAGAACCCCGTCTCAGAAGGATATAGCTGCCCTGAGCATTGTCCTCCTTTTTTTTTTTTTTGTCATTTTGGGTCACACCCAGCAATGCTCAGGTGTTACTTCTGATTCTGCACTCAGGAATTACTCCTGGCGGTGCTCGGGGGACCCTATGGGATGCTGGGGATTGAACCTTGGGTCGGCCCTGTGCAAGGCAAACGCCCTCCCCGCTGTACTATCTCTCCGGCCCCTTGTTGACCCTTCTGACCAGAGCACACCCTCCTCCTTTCACAGTGAGAACCCGGGCAGCGGCGCCTGGGGCCCAGGAACCAGCCACAGCTCAGAACCAGGCTCTGTCTCACGGCCCTCTGAGTCCAGGCAGGACTGTTGTCCTTGCTGGGAAACATCCCGGTTTGAATTCGGCTGCAACAGGGCGGAATTCCTAAAGCTAATCCGTGCGCTCTCAGATGCCTGTTGTCCGCCCCGTGTGCTCTAATCTGGGAGTCAAGAGGCCGGCATGCTGGCTCGATCCTAGGTGTTCTCTTAGGAAATTGTCCTCTGCGGTCGGAAGAAAGTCTTCCTTTAGTGTGACGCCACTGGGGCTGGAGCAATAGCACAGCGGGTAGGGCGTTTGCCTTGCATGAGGTCGACCCGGGTTCGAGCCCCGGCATCCCGTAGCATTCCCCAAGCACCGCCAGGAGTAATTCCTGAGTGCAGAGCCAGGAGGAACCCCTGAGCGTTGCTGGGTGTCACCCAAAAAGACCAAAAAAAAAATTGCGTGATGCCGTTTCTGAGAAAGGGTCCCTCAGTGAGTTGGCACTGAGCCCAGGTTCAAAGGGCTTTTCCTTGAGTCTGTGAGATGCGGCCACATCCCTTTCTCAAGGCGGTTCCCTCCTGCGTTTACAGAAGCAGCTCCAGAATCTCGAAGACGCTTGCGAGGACATCATGCTGGCGGACGACGACTGCTTGATGATTCCTTACCAAGTCGGGGACGTTTTCATCAGCCACTCCCAGGAGGAAACGCAGGACATGTTAGAAGAAGCAAAGGTAGGTTGGAGCCTGCATCCCAGCGTGAGGCTCTGGGGTGGGGGCGCGGAGCCCTCGGGGGCTAAGCTCCCCCCGTGCCCTGGATGTGCCCAGGTGCTCTGCAGACCCCTGTGGGCTGGGTTCCCCCTGTCCCACCTGAGAGCGGGGGATGGGAACTGGGGGAGATTAAGGAATCAAAGTGACACAGGGACGCAGAGGAATATCTTCGGGTTCCAGAAGCTGCGCTCCAAGCTGAGAGTAGACAGGAAGGTGCGTCCCCTGCGCGGGCTTTTGACCCTCGCTGGCCGTCTTCACTTCTTTGTGTCCCCTCCTCCTTTTTCTCCGTGTCTTGGACAGCCTCGCAGCCAGCTCCCGTGCTAGTCAGCCTGTCCTTCGTTCCGTCTGATGCTCAGTATCCAGCAGGAAGTCCCCTGGGCCCGCCCTGGGATGCTCCTGGGATGTTCCGTCTGATGCACAGAGACTGTAGCATCATCTTTTTTCCTTTGCAGGGGCTGGAGAGAGAGCACAGGGGTGTGGTATGGCACCTGCCTTGTATGTGACTGTCCCTGGTTCATGCCCCAACTCGGCCAGGAGTGATCCCCAAGCACTGCCAGGTCTAGGTTCAAATTCTTAACCCAGCCCCCATTCTTTTTTTTTTTTCCCAAATAAAATAACTGACATTGCAGGGGCTGGAGCGATAGTACAGCAGGTAGGGTGTTTGCCTTGCATGCAGCTGACCCCGGATTTGATTCCCAGCATCCCATATGGTGCTCCTAGCACCGCTAGGAGTAATTCCTGAGTTCAGAGACAGGAGTAACCCCTGTACGTCACCGGGTGTGACCCAAAAAGAAAGAAAAAGAAAAAAAAATAAAGAACTGACATTGCAAATAAAATTAAGATAAGGAGCTTCTTGATAAAAATAATAACATAATACAATTTTAAAAATGGGCAAAGACCCCATAGATTCCTCACACTTAGGGGGCTTGGAGAGGGGGCTCCAGAATCTCTAACAAATGTCCCGGTGATCCCGCACTGAAGCAGGGGGCTAGAGGGGAGTGCCCAGGTGGTCTTGCCCTGATGCGGGGTCTGCAGGCTCCCTTGGAGGTCGTAGATCTGGTTGCATTGTGGGGACCGGCTCTACTTCTGTTCCGGAGGTTGATCTCATGCCATTGTTGTGATTTTATATTTTCTTTGTCGTGTTTGGGGAAAATCCTTTTTTTGATCCCAAACAGGAAGGGATGTCTGATATTTTATGAGATTTTGTGTCGTTTTGTAAAGTTGCCCTTACAAGCAAGGCACTCTTGGGGTCGGAGCGATAGCACAGCGGGTAGGGCATTTGCCTTGCATGTGGTGACCTGGGTTTGATCCCCGGTATACCATATGGTCCCCCAAGCATTGCCAGGAGTAATTCCTGAGTGCAGAGCCAGAAGTGACCCCTGAGCATCACTGGTCAGGGTGTGACCCAAAAAGAAAAAAAAAAAAAAGAAGCAAGGCACTCTTGATTCCACGCTCATCAGTTCTGGTTGTTTCTGGGTGAAATAAAAATTCCTGCCCTGTTTCGATGATAAAAACTGTTGTTATTGTTATTATTTTGCTTTTTGGGTCACACCCTGTGATACACAGAGGTTACTTCAGCTGCTGCACTCAGGAATTACTCCTGGTGGTGCTCGGGGGACCATATGGGATGCTGGGAATCGAACCCGGGTCGGCCACCTGCAAGGCAAATGCCCTACCTGCTGTGCTATTGGTCCAGCCCCAAGAACTGTTATTCTTAGTTATTGATGGCACTGTGGAATCCTCCTATTTTTCTCTAGTGTGATCCTTGTGTGTGGCAGACTGGAAGAGAGCGTTTCAGAGACCTCCCCTGAAAGTAGAAATGGTTTGCAGACATTCTGCATATGTATTTTTCTTTATCCGAATCCCGTACTTTGGGAATTAATTTTCTCCTACTCTTGGGCTTTGTATTTTCTGTTTGCACTTTCTCTGTGGTTCGTGGGTCATACCTAGCTGTGCTCAGGGCTTACTCTTGGCTCTGCGCCCAGGGATCATATGTGTGCAAGGCAATCTCTTTACTCTCTCTCTCCAACCCTGGTATTTTAGTATTCTTTTTAACTCAGCAGAAACCAAGAAAACATGCTATTGTAAGAAGTACAGGCAATGAAGTGAAAATACTGACATTTAAACTTTTTTGTTTTAACTCTAATTGTCAGTCTTACTTAACTGCTTGTCCAAGTTTAGAAAGTCTTTTGACCTCAAATTCTTCCCCCAAATTTCTTAAAATTCTTCCCGCAGATGCTCAGAAAACATCCAATTGAATAGAATTAATTTAAGCTTTTTATTTTCTTTCAGAAAAATTTGCAAGAAGAAATCGACGCTTTAGAATCCCGAGTAGAATCCATTCAGCGGGTGTTGGCTGATTTGAAAGTACAGTTATACGCAAAATTTGGGAGCAACATAAATCTTGAAGCTGATGAAAGTTAAACATTTTATAACTTGGTTTAATAAACTTGAATATTGTTTAAAATGGCAAATTCCCTTCTTGAAATGATATGGAAAGTAAACTTGCTTTAAAATTTTTTTTTCATTTATTTAATGGAAGCGCCTGTTTTTACATGTCTTGCTTATTTATTTTTTATTTTTAAAGCACAGTATTCATCTTTG
>JAOXYA010022171.1:0-13404 GCA_028565675.1 Sorex palustris | reverse complement strand
GAGGAATCGAACTCGGGTCGGCCATGTTGGCTGCGTGCAAGGCAAACGCCCTACCGCTGTGCTATTGCTCCAGCCCCCCCTTAACTATAAAGGCTCGTTATTTCTTTTTGTTTCCTGTTTTGGCCACACCTATTGAGGGCTTACTCCTGGCACTGCTCCTAGGGGTCTGGAGGGGCTCATGGGCCATAGGCAGTGCTGGAGATCAAACCTAGGTGGGCCACATACAAGGCAAGCACTGTGTTATCTCTCTGACCCCACAACTCTTTCTTTCTAAGACACGTTCGAGGTCTAAAGGTTCTGTGATTCTCTAACTTCCTTGGAGTCAAGGAGGCTTATGTCCCCAACTCTGAAATCTTGAAGGACTTGATTTAATCATGAGTTCTGCACTGGCCTTCTCCTTTTGTGAATGGGCTTAAGTCTCTGACTACTGATGCCCAGAGCTGACGGCATCGACCACCTGCTCTGCATAGGAACTTATTACAAGTGCATCCAACATGGGTTCCCAGAAGGGGCACCGTTCAGAGATCTCCATCCTAGATTCCCTCAAGAGACTAACTCCCTCTTGTCTTAGAAATGAAAGCCAACATCCCAAAATTGAAACAAGTAATATGTAATATCTCTCAGAGCCGACTCATCCTGGCTCCCTACACCGGCATCTCTCGGCATCTCTCGGCTCCATACAATAGCATCTTGTCTGGACCAGACAACTTATTCTCTGGTCCAAACCATTGGCTTCCAACTCTTTCCAGTGCCAGCGGCCAGGAGAGAAATTTTGCACATTCAGAACCAATCCAAGTCCATGCAGCCACCCAGTGATCACTGTTGCAAAAAAATGTAGCACATGTTTCTATTCCTTTTGCTACTTTGTGTGCTAATCACAAGTCACTAAAATTAATTGCAGAACCCCTAATGGGCCACAAAATCCCAGTGGAATAAAATCTGCAGGAGACACAGCTCTATTCATCTGTATCTGCTCTCAGCTGTGGTGTGTGAATAGCCACCTTTGTATTCCAGCCACTCAGGAGCACAGAAGTTTCCTAAAATCCACCATATTAGGTTTCTCCTTGGAAGACCAGATGCTGCCTGATTGAGGAAATATTTTATAATTTAGTTAGAGAATTTAACAAGACATTCAAGAGAGCACAGAGGGGTTAAGGTTGCATGCAGCTCACCCTGGTTCAGTCCCTGACACCACAGGGTCCCCTAAGCATAGCCAGGAGTTACCCCTGAGCACCACTCAGGTGTGACCAGGTCCTAGAGAAGGAAAAAAAAATCGTACAATGAAGTGATGTCAATATATTCAGTGATACATTTTTTTTAATGTTTTTGCTTTTTTTTGTGTCATACCCAGTGATGCTCCTGGCTCTGAAATCAGGAATTGCTCCTGGCGGGGCTCCGGGGACCATATGGGATGCTGGGGATTGAACCTGGGTCAGCCGTGTGCAAGGCCAGTGCCCTACCCTACAATGCACTATCGCTCCAGCTCCTTTCAGTCATATCTTGACCAAGGATACCAACATGAACCATAAGTGATTTTCTGGAAGCACTCATGTTCTTAAATATCCAAGAAAGATATCCAAGGAGGAAAGTCTCTGCCTGGGGTCAGAAGTCTAGGGAGTCCATGCTGGTAGACACACTGACCTTGCCCACTCTAACTGAGCTGCTTGGGCTCACTCTTATCGAAAAAGGAAGTGAACACAAGAACAAAATCGTGGGGCCGGAGCGATAGTACAACAGGCAGGATATTTGCCTTGCACGCAGCAGACCTGTGTTTAATCCCCGGCATCCCATATGGTTCCTGAGCACCACCAGGAGTGATCGCTGAGTGCAGAACTAGAAGGAACCTCTGAGCATCACTGTCTGTGACCCAAAACAACAAAATAAAAAAGGCTAGTCAGTGTGTTTTCATTCTTCTCCTTCTTAAGTAAACCAGAACTCAGTGATTTTTTTTTTAAGTGGGCGCAAGGCAATTTGATGACAGTGAGCTCATAACTGTGGCGTCATGGAAACCAACACAGGCACGTTGGTCGGGCCTGAACTCAGCTGCCTCCTCGCTCCCCTGGGCAGAGCAAGCTGAGAGGAGATGCCCTGGGCATCTGGCGCCAGACATTGCTCTGCAAGGGTGCCCGGACTCCAGGGGGCCACAGGGGCCCTCCCCTGCCAGTGTCCCCACTGCACATGTGTGTGTGGGAGCTGAGTGAAGAGCTGCTCGGGGCAGGCTCAGCAGCCCCAGAACCCTCACCCAGGAAGGGGAGGAAAATCAGCCCGACCCGGGCAGGCTGCAACCTCGGGCCAGGCCTTCGCTCACTCGGCAGTCAGAGCGAGAATGCTGGCTTGCACACAGGGCTTACAGCACCTGTTGGCCAGTGCAGGGTCACGAGTTCAAATCCCTGGGGTCCCCCATGGGCCAACCACCAGCCCAGCAGCCCTGCTACTGTTTGTGCCTGGCAGTTCTGCCCTCTGTGAAGCCGTGAGCAATTTCTGGCCGCCCCATAGCCAGGGGTGGGTGCGTGTGTGTGTGTCTGTGTGTGTCTGTGTATGCATGTGTGTGCATGCGTGTGTGTATGTGTATGTGTGCATATGTATGTATGTGTATGCATGTGTGTGCGTGCATGTGTGAGTGTGTGTGTGTGTGCGTGTGTGCATGTGTGCGTGTAAGTGGAAGGCACCACACTGTATAGTACCACAGTAGGGCTGGAGCACAGCCGTGCATGCGAGGTTTGAGGTCTGGCACACGTGGTCCGCTGAGCACCCCGGGGACTGTCCTGGTGGCCCCAGGCCCATCATGGGGCCCGAATGACATCAACATTGCTGGGCCTGAGTATTACCCCTTCAGGCCTGCCCTCAGAGCACCCCACGCTTCCCATCAATAAAGCTGTGAAAAAAACAACAAGAAACAAGTCAAAACACGTGAAACCTCGGTGCTGGTGAATGGAGGACTCAGTACTCAGCAGAGTGCATTGCAGTCACTGTTCCTGCGGGGGGGGGGGGCTGCAGGGGGAATCGCATGATGGGCTGATTCCTGGCTCTGTGCTCAGGACTCACCTGGCAGTGCTCCGGGGACCATAGTCAGTGCCAGGATCAAACCCGCACCCTTCCTGCTCTGCTTTCCCTCCAGGGTGATGGGTTTTGTCGCAGCCTGATGGGACACAAGCCCCATGCAGGGACCCTTGGGACTTAGCATCAAGTGCCCTGAGCTGTGCCCAGAGTCCCTCTCAGTGGCTCCTGGGCCTGGCACAACCGGTTGTCGCCCCCCCCAATCCCCCCTAAGCAGGTATGCTGCAGGCCGAGGCGCTGAGCTAACCCCCTCCTTCTCTCCTATCCCCAGCACGCTGTCCAAGTGCTGCCACGCCATGGTGGCCGTTATCTACCCCTTCGCCTGGCAGCACACCTACATCCCGGTGCTGCCCCCTGCCATGATCGACATCGTGTGCTCGCCCACCCCCTTCCTCATCGGGCTGCTCACTAGCTCACTGCCGCTGCTGCGGGAGCTGCCCCTGGAGGAGGTGAGCGGGGTGGGCACTGCACACCGCGGGTGAGACAAGTAGCGGGCACTGCACACTGTGGGTGAAGGTGGGTGGCGGGCACTGCACACCGCGGGTGGAGGCGGTAGCACGGCTCTGCAGGTGAGCTGGCAGGCACTGCATCCCGCGGGCAGAGGCGGGTGGTGGGCATTGCACAACCTTGGGTGGAGGTGGGTGGCTCGGCTCTGCAGGCAGCAGGGAGGGGGACGGGACTGTCCCCTGGGACTGCATTCAACCCACCCCCACCCCCCAAATGGACCTCCTGCTGTGGACATCCGCTGACAGGGATGGTCAGTGACGGTCACAGCACTGAGACCCCAGCCCCCTCCCCGTCCCCAGCACCTGGGGGGGAGTACAGTACCCAGGGTTTGCATCTGGGCTGGCGACAGAGTTGGAAGGGGTCAGAGAGAGAGTGCAGCGGACAGGGCGCTGGCTTTGCGTGTGGCCGGCCTGGAGTTCAATCCTGGTGCCCACTAGGGTCCCCTGAGCCCACCAGGAGCGATCCCTGAGCATAGAGCCAGGAGTCAGCCTGAGCACTGCTGGGTGTGGCCCCCAGGGCTTGCCCAGGCTGCCCTTTCCCAGGCCTTTCCCTGGTCACTCTGAGGCCACTTCCCACCCAAGGGCTCTCGGGCCTCCTCCTTGGCCTCTGCAGCGCTTCACTCCGGCCCCTTCTCGACGGTCACTGTCCCCGGGTACAACCTGAAGGGGAACACCAGCCGCTCTGCACCCCAAAAATCCCCCTCGGTTCCTGGAGGCGGCACTCAGACACCTGGTCGTACTCCATCCTGTTGGGCCTTTGAGCTATAAGGTTGGTGGGCAGGCGCCCTCTGGGGTCACCCCAGAATGTTCTAGAAGGAAGACTATCTCTGCAGGAAGTGAGGGCCCAGATGCTTCCGGCTGGTGGTAGGGCAGGTCCCCTGCCCCTCTCTCATGGCCTGTGGCCCTGGGGGCCAAGACCTTGGCCCCACCCCCGCCCCGGGAGAAGTAAGGGCAGGTGCCTTCTCCGGAAGCTCAGCTGGTAGAAACCTATCACCTGCCATTTCCCATGTTCCTTGGACACCCCCCACCGGGTGTGTCCCCTCCTGACACGGACTGATGGAGTCGAGCAGACAGTCTGGGAGCTCAGAGAAGCCGGGGCTGGGAGGATGGCGCCTTGCCCTCTCCGCAATCCGGGAGCTGGAGCTGGTGGGGCCCATGGCTCTTGGGTGCTGGAGCATCCCCTCTCGTCCCAAACCGTCTCTGGCTGTGCCACCTGCTGCCTCTCTAGGCCCCGGGTGGAGCTGGCCCTGAGCCCATGGGCCTTCCCGTGACCAGCCCTTCTCCGTGTCCCGTAGGTCCTGGTGGTGGATCTTGTCAACGACCGGTTCCTCCGACAGGTGAGCCGGAAGGCGGGGCCCCCTCCCAGACCACTCTCCGTGTCTCCTCTTTGTCCTTGGGCCTCCTAGGGTGTTTGGGGGGCAGAGCAGGCTGGCCTGGAGCACCTCTGCCAGGGCAGGACTGAGGATAAGACAGGGGCAGGGGGCTGAAGTGATAGCCCAGCGGGTAGGGTGTTTACCTTGCACGCGGCCGACCCAGGTTCGATTCCCAGCATCCCATATGGTCCCCCGAGCACCGCCAGGGGTAATTCTTGAGTGCAGAGCCAGGAGTAACCCCTGTGCATCGCCGGGTGTGACCCAAAAAGCAAAAAAAAAAAAAAAAAGAAAAGAAAAGAAAAAGACAGGGGCAGGGCTCTGTGTTGGCAGAGGACGGATTTCCTCTGGCACCACTGAGAGCCTTGGTGTCTGTTACAGCAACAGATGCTCATCCTCTTCCTCGTGCTCCTTATGAATACTCAAGCAAGGGGCTTCCGCATAACTCGGCTGGGAGGGCACTTTCCTTGGACAACCATCCCGGCACCCCATATGGTCCCCCGAGCCCACAAGAATGATCCCTGAGTCAATGATCACAGGGCCAGGAGTCAGCCCTAAGTATCAGGAGGTTGGCCCCAAAGCAACAACAAAATCTCGATCATGGCCCGGAGAGGCAAGCAACAGGTAGGGCACTTGCATTGCACTCAGCCTTCCTGAGTTTGGTCCTCAAGCCCCACCAGGGGTGACCCCTGAGCACAGAGCCAAGGATCAGCCCTGCCCGAGCAACGCTGGGTGTGGTCCCCTCCCCACAAAGAATGTTTGGGCACAAAGGTCTAATCAGAGATGGGGGAAATCAGCATGCAAACTTATATACAGATTTCCCTCAAGTGGCTTCTGTCCTAATAAACCCAGGAATAGCCAGAAATATTGCTAAGTGGGTGATCCATTTGCTCTGTCTCACCCGCCAACAGCTCGCCTACTCATCAGAGTGCGGCCCAGTGTTAACTTGGTCACACTCAGATGCCCCAGTGGGGCAAAACTCAGGTTTGTTTCATAACTAAGCATTGGCTGGCTCATGTCGTTGATTGAACTCTGTCCTCCTTAGTATCTCCACTTACCCTGGTGACAGCCAAGCAACTCCTGGCTCAGTGCTCAACAATGACACCCTAATGACTGAAGCAAATATCACAGCTGGTAGGGTGTTTGCCTTGCACGTTGTCGACCCGGGTTTGATTCCCAGCATCCCATATGGTCCCCTGAGCACCACCAGAAGTAATTCCTGAGTGCAGAGCCAGGAGTAAACCCTATACATATGGGGTGTGACCCAAAAAGGGAAAAAAAAAGAATGACACCCTAGGGCCAGAGAGATAGCTAGCACAGTGGGTATGCTCTATCCGCTATAGGGACCCTGTCCAAACACCATTTGTTAAAGAAATTACCCTTTCTACACTGAGGATTCTTTTGGTTTTGTTTGCTTTTTGTTTTTGTTTTGGGACCACACCAGTGGTGCTCAGGACTTATTCCTGACTCTGACAGTGTTCAGGGGACCGTATGTGGTGCCAGGGGTCAGGCCTAGTTCAGTAGATACAAGGTAGGTGCCCTACCTGCTGTACCATCACTCCGGCCTCCCACACCGAGTATTCTTGATTCACTTGTCAGGCATTAGTTGAGACACTTCACTGTGGGTTGTCCACACCCCAGCCTTAGGTGAGTGATCCTCTTCCTTTCCTTTACAGGACTCTCCTCTCTTCCTCCTCTGTCTTCTCTCCTATTTCCTAAAGACAGCTGTCTACTTCAGGGGCCAGAGAGAGCACAGGGGTAAGGCATTTGCCTTGCATGCAGCCAGTTCCTGAGTGTTGCCAAGTGTGACCCAGTGACCTAACTCTCCCCCTAAGTGCGTATTCATATGCCCCAAAAACACAGGCGTTATACTCAGGACTCTAAATTCTGTCCCGTGAATCTATATGCGTCTGTGTTTAAGCCAGCGCCTTACTCTTTTGATTATTATAAGGTTTGAAATTAGGAATTATGGGGCTGGAGCAATAGCACAGCGGGTAGGGCGTTTGCCTTGCACACGGATTCAATTCCCAGCATCCTGTATGGTCTCTGAGCACCGCCAGGAGTGATTCCTGAGTGCAGAACCAGGAGTAACCCCTGTGCATCACCGGGCATGACTCCCCCCCCCCCCAAAAAAAATCAGGAATTGTGATATCTTCAGCTTTTTCCTTCACAGAACTTCTTTGGCTGTTTGGGGATCTTTGGTTCTGCAGAAATCTGAGGGTTAGCTTTTTCCTATTTCTGTGAAAAACGCCCTTGCAGTGTGATGGGAATTGCACTGAATCCCTCGAGAGTTATGGGCAGTTTGGCATTTTAACCCCGTCCACCCCCCCCCACCCACTAGCTCGGCTGTCCCTCTTTGTATGGTCTCTCCTCCCCTTGTTGGTTGCTGCCCTTCATCTTGACCATGAGGTTGGCATCGATTAGTAGCTTAGCTGGAGAAGCCGAGGTCAAGCCACGTGGAATCAGTGCTCCCACTCAACTCTGGCCCTAAGCCTTCTGGGACTGGGGTCTTACTGTTTGTCCCTAAGGCGGGACTGGCCCGGTCCCCGCAGACCAGGCCCATCAGCCTCCTGCTTGTCCCTTTGCAGATGGACGATGAGGACTCCATCCTGCCCCGGAAGCTTCAGGTTGCCCTAGAGCACATTCTGGAGCAGAGGAACGACCTGGCCAGTGACCAGGAGGAAGGGGCCCCGGACTGCCGGCACGGTGAGTAGTGCTCGGTCCCCTCCGCTGTGTGAGGTGGGGGCGGGGGTTGAGGCCGAGTGTCCCCCTCCGCACCCAGGTAAGTAGCAACAGGGACCAGAGAGGCAACGAAGAGAAGCTGGTGGGGGCTGGAGTGATAGCACAGCGGGTAGGGCGTGTGTCTTGCACGCGGCCGGCCTGGGTTCGATTCCCAGCATCCCATATGGTCCCTCGAGACCCAGGTTTAATTCTCAGCATCCCATATGGTCCCCAGAGCACCGCCAGGAGTAATTCCTGAGTGCAGAGCCAGGAGGAACCCCTGAGCATCATCGGGTGTGACCCCAAAAAGAAAAAGAGAGAAAGAAATTGGGTGCCTGGTCCCGTGGTTTGAATTTCACCCCAATCGTGAATTCCGAGGGCTTTTCCCATCTCCCCAGCCTGGCCCCGGAGTGTCACCCTACAGAGGGGAGGCCGGGGCTGGCTATAGCCATAGCACAGCAGGTGAGGCCTTTGCCCTGCATGTAGCCAAACCCGGGTTCGGTTCCCCAGCATCCCATAGGGTCCCCTGAGCACCACCAGGCGCAGAGCCAGGAGTAAGCCCTTGAACATTGCTGGGTGTGGCCCCCAAACTAACACTGGAAGGATGGCCAGACCTCCCTTCCACGGAGCCAGCGGCCACCGACTGCCTCTCACACGTCTGTCCCCCCTCCCCGCCGCCCAGGCCCCGAGTGCAGCCCCTTGAACGAGGTGGTATCTGAGGCCTTCGTGCGCTTCTTCGTGGAGGTGGTGGGCCACTACTCGCTCTTCCTGACGCCAGGCGAGCGTGATGAGCGCAGCCTGCAGCGCGATGCCTTCCGCAAGGCCGTGTCGTCCAAGAGTCTGCGCCGCTTCCTGGAGGTCTTCATGGAGACCCAGACCTTCCGGGGCTTCATCCAGGAGCGGGAGCTGCGCCGGCAGGATGCCAAAGGTGGGGGCCCACTAGGGACCCGTCCCTCTCCGCTCAGCCGTTGTCCTTTCCCAAGCCTCTGTCCTGCCTCCTGCCTGTCCGTCTCCCAGGGGGTCCCCACTGTGGGAGTCTCTGGGCTGAGGAATCTCCCTGGGCTTCTTCTCTCTGCCCCTTCCCCCGGGACCCTCTGCTGCTTCTGCACAATCCTGGGGATGAGGGGACAGCAGAGGAAAAAGGGGGTGTCACCGGGACTGGGGGGGTCCCAAGGTTCCACGGGGTGATGTGCACAGGTGCTCGGCAGGGGTGCATGGGTCTGGCACGTGAAGCCTGGGGGTCGAGCCTGCAGCGCCTGAACAAGGACTCGAAGGTTTCAGAAGGGCAGTTCCAGGGGGAGTTAGGCCTGGGTGAGGCAGAGAGGCCGGCCCAGGGAGGCCCAGGAGCAGCTAACCCACACTCCGGGTTCTGACCCATGTCCCCGGGTCCTAGGCGTAGCCCCTGTGCCCAGGCTGCCGCTGTCCAGGTCATTCTAATGGGTGGAGGCAGAGGGGACAGACGGGTTAGCTAGTTGCTGAGTCCCAGGGGTCCCATGAACAGAGGTTAGACTTGGGGTTCACGCAGTCTTCTGAGCTTCCGTTGGGGATCTGGGGGGAAACCTCCTGGAGAGTAGGAAGCCGAGGGCAGCGGCAGGCCCAAGAGGTGGCTGGTCCACCCCCCCGCCCCGGGACTCCTGGCCCCTGGAGAGGGTCGCCTGCTGGGCACTGCAGAGCCGGAAGGTGTTTGCTGGCACACGTGAGCTGGCGCCCCGCTTCCCAAAGCCGGTCACCCTGGCAGCAGGCAGGGACAGAGGGGTGGGGGCAGGGGGGAAGTCGGGAAGGGCGTCATGGCTGCGGTTCTCTCCTCGCAGGTCTGTTTGAGGTCCGTGCCCAGGAGTACCTGGACACGCTGCCCAGTGGCGAACACAGCGGCGTCAACAGGTTCCTGAAGGGACTGGGTGAGGCCCTGCCCCTCCTCCCCAACCCAGGGTGCCCCCGCTACAAGGGTCCCTGGACACTCTTCCCCTCCCCCTCTCAGATCTCTGAGGAACTGAGAATAGGAAGCAAGAGGGAGGGGCCGGCGAGACAGTGCAGTGGGGAGGACACCTACTTGCCTTGCATGCGGCCGACCCAGGTTCGATCCCTGATGCCCCAGATGGCCTCTCCAGGAGGGATCCCCGAGTGCAGAGTGAGGGGAGTAAGCCCTGAGCATTGCTGGATGTCACCCAGAAACTACCCCTCCCAAAGGAGAAGGAGCAAGAAGGGAAGCAGAGGAGGGGGCAAGAGAACGGGAAGGTGGGGTCTGGCCTCCGAGGTGGTGGGACGAGGGCCCTAGAGGAAAGGGAGAGCCGAGGAAAGCAAAGGGGGGGCGCGAGGGGCCAGCCCCCCGGAGAAGGAGCCTTGTTTGGCGAGCGCCCCAGGCATGCACCCCAAAACCTGCAGGTCGCCCCACCCAGGAGCTGCCCACCCTGGCTCCTGGGTATGGCCACCCACCCTCGGTGGGACGGGGGACCCCTTTCCCTCGAAACGGTGCAGTGTCCCCACATGTCCCCAGGATGGGGACCCCCAACTCTCGACTGCGCCCCGAGGAGAGGAAGGAAAGGTGGGGGCCACCCTGACTCCCCCCCTTTTCCTCTCTCCACCAGGAAACAAAATGAAGTTTCTCCACAAGAAGTAATCCTCTGCCTAGCACCAGGCAGCCTGTCCCCGCGTGGGACCCCTCAGAAACGCAGCAGGGACCAGAAAGGGGCCGTCCTGGACCTCAGCACTGGAAACGGGGTGGGGGGGCCTGAGGCTTGTCACCCCGCCCTCGTGGATGGGACTGGGGGCCAGTTTGTTGGATATTTTTTTATCGTTTAATCGAAAGGAAAGTCCGTGGGGTTTTTTTCCACTGTGCTGGGCTCAGGGAAATCTGCCCCATCGCACCTGGACCTGGGGCGCCTGCCCGGGGGTGGGAGGTGGGGGGCCAAGATGGGAAGGAGCCTGAGCCATGGGACGAGGGGGCCCTCAGACCCAAGGGCGGGAGATGGGGGCGCGGGTGCCCACAGCCCCTAGGAGCGGCGGCTGCACAGGGCTGCCCCCTGGCGGCCAGGCCCTGCCCTTCACTCCTGCCTCCACTCTGAGTCTCAGCAGTGCTGCCCAGCCAGGACACAGGATAAGACGTCCCCGCGCCAGAGCACAGTACCATAGCCCCTTACGATACCAAGCCTTTCGGACCAATGGGGCGGTGCCACGGGCCAGGGCAGCACCCTGAGCAGGGCAGAGCAGGGCAGACTCTGCCTGCGGGTGGTCGTCAGAGGGACCCTGGGAACAGCCTCTGGGAGCCCTCGTACCTGCAGGCACGTTTGCCAGAGCAGGCGTGGCCCCCCCCACCGACTTGGTCTTAATGACCTGCGGGACCCTGAACCACAGAGGGCAAGGCTGCCCTGACCTTGGGGAGGCCCGGAGGCCCCGCCTCCAGAACAGGAGGAAACCGAGGAAGAGACCCCCAGTCTGTCGTCACGGTTCTTAACTGGAGTCACAGACCCGTCCCCCGGCTTTCAAACCTGGCTGTGTGTGTTTTGGTTTGGGGGGGTCAGTCGCAGATACTAGCACCGGCCCCAGGCCCCCCAGGATTGCAGGAAGTAGACTGCACAGAGACGGGCTCTGTTCCTGGGGGGTGGCGCCCGGAGAACAGACGAGAATCTCCGTGACGGGGGCTCAGGAATTGGAGCTGACGGGCTCCTCGTTTGCAGTTCACTTTATTCCTAACCAATATTCTGCTTATTTTTATATTGCCCAGAGATGATCACTTTTAATATTTTTGGAATATACCTTCTTTTCTAACTTATTTCATGTTATATTGTTTACTTAACACCTCCCAGTGAATAAACATACATCTTGACCAACACGTCTCCTGATTAAATCTGTTTGGTAGTTAGATTCAGAACTTATTTTACCAGTGGCTGGAGCAATAGCACAGCAGGTAAGGTATTTGCCTTACCCGACCCAGGTTCGATTCCCAGCATCCCATAGGGTCCCCTGAGCACCGCCAGGAGTAGTTCCTGAGTGCAGAGCCAGAAGCAACTCCTGAGCATCGCTGGGTGTGACCCAAAAAAGAAAAAAAAAAGTTATTTTACGAGACTGGATGTGTGTGTGTGGGGGGGGGGGTATTTTCTAGTTTCCTTATCAAAAAGAGGAGTTCAGCTCCAGGAGGGGGAGGGGCCAGCCCTTGCCCCGCCTCCAGCCTCCCACTGCCTCCCGGGAAACAGCCCGGTGCCAGCAGTCTGGGTGAGGCTTCAGCGCCCTGTGCCCACACCCTGTGCCCTGTGCCCAGCGGCCTGTCCTCTGCCTCCACCTCTCCTCTGCGCAGGTCCTGTTCTTCTCCCTGGACGGGCAGAATGGGGTCCTGCATGCACAGTCCCTAGGATCCTGGAGAGCAGGGGGCCAGGGACTAAGGGACAGCAGGCAAAGGGACAAAGGTGTGTGGAGCTCTGCTTGGGTCCCGCTGCAGCTGCTCCTCCCCTCGGTTCACCCCGGCTGGGGAGGCGACCCAAGCTGGGGCCAGCTGCTGGCGTGACACCCAGGGTCTCCTGCAGTCGGGCCTGTCCCCACAGCTTGGGGGGGTCGTGCGGCATGCGTCTGCAGTTCCGCTCAGCCCCAGCCCCTTGAGGCGGGGCTCTGCGACACTGCTCGAGGCCCTCGAAGGGGTGGAGGTATCCTGGGCAGAGAGGGGCGAGGGGCGGCCTGCACACCCCAAGCCAAGAGACCAAAGCCTGGTGATAGCAGGTCGAGTTGCCCCACAAGGCCTTTCATTTTCAAGGCCAGTCATACCCCGAGAGGTGTGTCTCTGAGCCGGGTGGGGCTGTCAACGTGTCACACGTCATCTCCCGCCCACGACCTGCCAGCCCAGCCCAGCAGGTCACCACACCCCCTCCTGAACACCTCAGCCCCCCCCCCTGACCTCTGCCTTGTGGGAGAGGGGCCCGGGCACCCCACCTGTCCCCCTCTCGGCCATCACCCAGCTCCTTACCTTGATCTGTACCCACAACACCCAGCAGCTGCTCCCTGATTATTTTTTTCTTTTAGGGCCACACCCGGCTATGCTCAGGGGTTACTCCTAGCTCTTACTCCTGGCGGTGCTCAGAGGACCATATGGGATGCCGGGAATCGAACCCGGGTCGCCGCATGCAAGGCAAACGCCCTACCTGCTGTGCTATTGCTCCAGCCCCAGCAGCTCCCTGATTAACCCTCGCCCACCACCCACCAACTGCCTGGCCTCATCCAGACTTCCTGTGCTTCTCAGAACCTGGTATTCCTTCCAGCCCCCGAAACCGGGAACCGAGCGCTAACGGTCCAATGGGCAGCATCCTCCCTTGACAGGCTCCTCCCTCCAATCACAGATCCCTCCCCCACTGGCTCCTCCCTTTCCACAGGCCCCTCCCCTTATAGCTCCTCCCTCCAATCACAGACCCCTCCCTCCCGTGCAGGCTCCGCCCTCGTCACGCCCCCAGCCCCTGGGCTTCCTGCAGGTGTATATTGCCAGTGTCAGTGGGAACTGGCATTGCTGTCTTAGCGTGGGAGACCAAAAAATGAAGGATCAGGGGGCTGAAGCGATAGCACAGCGGATAGGGCGTTTGCCTTGCACACAGCCAACATGGCCGACACAGGTTCGATTCCCAGCACCCCATATGGTCCCCCCTGAGTGCATGAGCCAGGAGTAACGCCTGAGCATCGCTGGGTGTGACCCAAACAACAAATCACAAATCACAAAAATCCTGTTAGTCGTCGATTGGTTCGAGCAGGCCCCAGTAACGTCTCCTTCATCCTAG
>JAOXYA010022163.1:0-13404 GCA_028565675.1 Sorex palustris | reverse complement strand
TGAGGTCTGAGGGAGCAGAGTGAGGTCTGAGGGATCAGAGTGAGTCTGAGGGAGCACGGTGAGGTCTGAGGGAGCACTGTGAGTCTGAGGGAGCAGAGTGAGGTCTGAGGGAGCACAGTGAGGTCTGAGGGAGCAGAGTGAGGTCTGAGGGATCAGAGTGAGTCTGAGGGAGCACGGTGAGGTCTGAGGGAGCACGGTGAGATCTGAAGGAGCACTGTGAGATCTGAGGGAGCACAGTGAGGTCTGAGGGAGCACAATGAGGTCTGAGGGAGCACGGTGAGGTCTGAGGGAGCACGGTGAGGTCTGAGGAAGCACGGCGAGGTCTGAGAGAGCACAGTGAGGTCTGAGGGAGAACGGTGAGGTCTGAGGGAGAACGGTGAGTCGGAAGGAGCACAATGAGGTCTGAGGGGGCACGGTTACAGCCTCCCCCGCCTCCCACCCACCTGACAGTGAGCTGCTCAGTCTGATGGCGACAGCACGTGGCTGACCTGGCCGACCCGAGTTCGATTCCTTCGCCCCTCTCGGAGAGCCCAGCAAGCTACCAAGAGTATCTCACCCACACGTCAAAGCCTGGCAAGCTCCCCGTGACATATTCAATATGCCAAGCACAGTAACAACACATCTCACAATGGAGACGTTACTGGGCCCGCTTGGGCAAATCGATGAACAGCAGGAGGACAGTGACAGTGACAGTGATGCAATGGTAAGTTCAGAGGGGGCTGGCTTAGGAGGAGCCCCACCAGGCTCTTCCTTCTCAATCCTCAGCTGTGCTTTGTCCAATATCTCCCCTTCCAGAAGGTTCTACTGATGGTTGCCTGGGGGTTGCTTGGGGGCAGGTCCAGGGGTTCAGAGCCAGTCAAAACAGATTCTGGGGCTCCAGGTGGTTCTCTGTGCACTGCCCCTGGCCCTAGCCCTTGGCTCCATCTCATTCACTGAGTCAACTACGATGCTACAGCGAGGGCTTTGGGCCAAAGTTCCTGATTCTCTTGATCTAAGCGGAGACTTGGAGCAGGTGAGGGCAGGTCCCCAGATGCCACGGGTCCGGTTCCTGCATGGGGACCCTAGGAAGGGGCACTGGGGCCATTTCTTTTCCAACATGCTTTCCTTTGAGCTTCCTTCAATTCCCCTGAGGAACCCTTTCATGCCCATTTGACAGATGAGAAAATTGAGGTCCGGAGAAATTTGACATGATTTGCCCCAGGCCAGGAAGCTAATTATCAATGGAGAAAGAGTTTCAGCTCTGCACTCGTTCCCACAGTCCTCTCCTGCCTCATACCCCGGGAGCCGAAACGCAGGCTGACCCCGCCAGGACTAGTTCTGGGTGCTGGTAACTGGAGCTGGGAGCTCTCCACTGGCCCCTTGATGACAGCGCCCTGAGTTCTGGCGGGCCAGGCTGTGACTAGACACCCCTAGAGAGAAAAGCGCCCAGTCAAGCCGTGCCCCACACCGACGTGACCCTCGTGGCGGGAAGGGAGCCGGTGAGGGCGAGGGCAACGGGAAAGCGGGGACACCAGGGGGCCTGGGTTGGTTTCATGGGTGTCCACGCTTAGCGGGGGTCCTGCGCTTCGTTGGCTGCCTCAATGATTGTCTCCAGATCCCGTGTCCCTTTGGGACTCGCCGTGAGAGGCTCGGATCGAGCTGGGAAGAAACGCCCGGAGCTTCAGTTCCGTCCAGGACGGGGCTGGGGTCCTGGAGACCCGGACCACATGGCAGAAGAGAGAGAAGGAGGCTGACCCGTGGGCATTAAGGAAGGCAGGCGACGGGGGGGGGGGGTAGTGTGGGGTGACGGCGGCCAGCGGTGCCACCTTCGGCACCCTCTCTGAGATGGTTCTAGAGGCTCCGTGTGCCGAGCGCTGAGCAGCGGCTGAGCCAGACATCCAGTGGGGTGCTGACCGTTCCCCCGAGGCCGGGCCGGAAGGCTGCATGTACCAAGAGTAAAACACGGGGCTCTTACTGTCCCTAAGAGTCCACTCTTAGTGGGACTGAAGGGGGTGGGGGACAAGGGCAGAAGATACAGCCTCAGGGGGCAGGAGACATGGTCTCAAGGGGCAGGAGACTCAGCCTCAGAGGGGCAGGAAGGCTGAGCCTGGAGGGGACAAGCTTTAGAGACTTTGTTGGTTTTTTTTTACATTTTTTTGTTTTGTTTTATTAGTGAAACGCCACGAGGTACAGTTGTAGACTTACAAGTTGTTGTGCTCGGGTTTCAGTCATACGATGATCGAGTGCCCATCCCTCCACCAGTGCCCATTCTCCACCCCCGCCAATCCCAGTAAAGCTTTAGAGACTTTGAATCTTTCCTTTGCTTGAAGCTCTGGCAGTGCTCAGGGCTTACTCTGGGCTCTGTGCTCAAGGATCACTCCTGGCGGGGCTCTGAGGGCTACAGGTGGGCAACTAACTGCCCTACCCACTGAGCTGCCTGTCTGGCCCCTGGAATCTTTGCATCATGCGGGAGGACTCCCAGCCCAGCAGTGCTCAGGGCC
The DNA here is from genome assembly GCA_028565675.1 of Sorex palustris. Lineage (NCBI taxonomy): Eukaryota > Metazoa > Chordata > Mammalia > Eulipotyphla > Soricidae > Sorex > Sorex palustris. The sequence goes on along the minus strand of JAOXYA010022163.1, from coordinate 10,924 downwards.
TCCTCCCAGCTCAGTGCTCAGGGGTCACTCCTGATGAGGCTGGGGTTCGACCAGGGTCGCTGCGTGCAAGGCAGGCACCCTGCCCGCTGCGCTGTCCCTCCGGCCGTGACTCTCTGCCTTTTCATTCCAAAGGCTCGAAACCCGTTCTGGTCTCAGGGCCTTCTCTAGCTCTGCGCTCTGAGGTGCTCCCCGGGTGAGCTCTGTGCTCTGGGACCCCGGGCTGCAGGACTGCACCCTCGAGTCTCTGCCCGCTGAGTCTGCGGCTCTGACTCAGCAACTGCGCTCTGGGCCCAGACGTCACCCATCAACCGGCTCCCGCGGCAGGGGTGAAGCAGCAGCTGTCGTCAGACCAGTCGGCCTGGCTCTTTCACTTTCAAGCTGTGTGTCCTGGGGCGAGTCACGCAACCTCTCTGACTGCTGCAGAGCTACTGTTCCACTCTGTGTGTGTGTGTCTGTGTGTGCCTGTGTGTGTGAGTGTATTTGTCTCTGTGTCTGTGTGTGTCCGTGTGTGCGTGTGTGTGCATGTGTGTCTCTTTTGTGTGTCTGTGTGTGCGTGTGTCTCTGTGTGTGCATGTGTGTGTATCTGTGTGCATGTGTGTGCGTGTGTGTGCGCGTGTGTGCGTGTGTGTGTGTGTGTTGCCGGGGCACGGGGAGTCGCCACTCATCCTTGGGCACCCCGAGTGTGCGGCCCACCATTCAGGCTGGTCTCGGGAACGAGGCCTGAGAGGGCTCTGGGGCGGGGGCTGCCGTCGGGACACCAGAGGAGGTGCAGACGCCCCCATGCCAAGAGCCCCGCCCTGCCCTGCGCAGCGCCTCCGGGACAGGCCAGTGGCACTGCCAAGGGGGCGAGTGGGGGCCGGCCGGGAGGGGTGTCTCGAGGGCCTGGAGGGGCACGTGCTGGGAAGGGTGGAGACCCGGGCCTGCTCCCACACCAGGACTGGACGGGCCACCAGCAGCGTGAGGCCACGCCTCAGGTGAGCCAGGGCCGGGCAGGCCTGCAGGGGCAGGAGACACAGCCCCGGGGCAGGAGACACCTCTCAGGGGAGAGGAGACGAGGCCCCAGAGGGCAGGAGACTGGAGCAGGCAACAGACTGATTTCAGCCCCATCCCTCCAGCAGATGTTCACTCTCTCCCTCACCCTCTCTCGCTGCCGACGCTGCCATGGTGCCGTCTCCGCTCTGGACAGTCTGAGCAGGTGCTGGGCTGGGGCCTCTCTGTGCTAGGCCCCAGGGAGGAGGCAGCGCCCGGGGGGTCTGAGCCGGGCAGGTGAGGGGACGCGGTGTGAGGGAGGCTGGAGCCGGTTGCCGTTTTGGGGTGAGGACCTGCCGCAGGCTGGAGCCCGCCAGGCGCGCGGGTCCCCGTCGGCAGGGCTGGCCCAGCCCCGGTGCGTCTGGTCCCTGTGCCCGGGTCCCTCCTGCGGTGTCACTGCTCTCCAGGGCAGAGGCGGGCCGGTGGCCGGGCGGGCTGCATCACTCGGGCAGGAATAGGCGTCGGGTGAGGCTGGGCAGCATGTCCGGCTCGGACGTGTCACAGCTGTGCCAGGAGGTCACGGGCGGCTCCTGGCAGGGCAGTGAGGAGGGGGCCAGGCAGCCGGGCCTGACAGGGCCGTTGTCCCGGGGTCCCCGAACCGAGCTCAGCCTTCTCAGAGCTCAGAGCTCCTGGAGGGCGCTGGGTCCCTGTGGTGCAGGGACGTGGCCAGCCCGGGAGGGGCGGGGAGCAGCTCAGGGTGACCCAGGCAGGCTGCGGTGGGCAGACTCGGCTCTCAGCCGGTTCCATGAAGTGTTCCCACGTGACAACGGGTGTGCAGACATGTCCCAGTACACGCGTGCACATGGCGTGACGGGACGGTCGAAGCTCTGCAGGAGCCCCTGGGCTGCCGCGTGCGGCCCGGGCAGGGGCGGGGGGGCGGGCGTGGTTATTTTGGGGGATTTTCACGGCAGCTCACGGGGCTCCTTTGCCGTGTCTCAGGGCCCTGCGGTGGGCCGCGTGCCTGCTGTGAGGTTGCATCTGTCTCATGCGTGGCCCCGCTCAGCCCGTCTACACCCGCTGGTCCCGTTGGGGTCCATCCTCCTTCCTCACCGTGTCTGTGCTCACCCCAGAACAGCTTAGCTGGGGGGTGGGGGGAGCAGCAGGGGTCCAGCCTGGGTGCCCTGCAGTGAGGACGGGACCTCCAGTGCATGTTCGGGCGGGGCTTCTTCTAGAGTTTTCTGAGGGTGCACACGGCCCGCGGCCCCCCGGAGACCCCTCTCTGAGCCACCATCTCCCTCCCCACATGCAGGGGTGCTATGAAGGGCGGGGACCACCCCAGCGGAGGGGGGCTGAGCACTGAGGATGAGCTCAGCAGGGATGAAGGCGAAGGCTCTGGGGAGCCCCCTGGTCTTCCCATCCTCCCCGCTCTGGGCCAGGCTGTTTCCTCGGGGGTCTCGGCCATGCCCCACCCCCACCCACCCAGCCCCAAGGCTCTTGTTTTCTGGGGGTTCAGAGACGGGCAGAGCTTGCTCCAGGCTGCACAGTGCGAGTGGTGGAGGGACCTGGGGGGACACGCTTCTGCCCCCCCTCCTGCCTCCAGTGCCCAGGCCCCCACCTGCTCCTTGGACCCTCAGGGTTTGTCTGAAGCATCAGCACAGGCACTCCTGGGGGGTTCCCTGGGGAGCCCCGACCTGTCCTCCCTGCTCCCACCTCGCCCTCCTTCCTTCCAGCCCCTTGCCCGCGACCCCTCCCCCCACTCCCGCCCCCTGGCCCTCTCCCCCCTCCCTGCCTCTCCCCTGCCCCCCATCTCCTCTGCCCTGTTCCCTGGGCCCCAGAGCCAGTGCCCACGGCACAGAGCGGCCCCTCACTTGCTGGGTCAGGACAGGACCTGCTCTTTTTTTCTTCTTTTTTCTTTTTTTGGGGGGTCACACCCGGCGATGCTCAGGGGTCCCTCCTGGCTCTGCACTCAGGAATCACTCCTGGTGGTGCTCGGGGGACCCTATGGGAGGCTGGGAATCGAACTTGGATCGGCCGCGTGCAAGGCAAACGCCCTCCCCGCTGTGCTATCGCTCAGGCCCCAGGGCCCCTTCTTGAGGGCTGTGCAGGAGCGAGGCCAGTGCCCGCTGCTCAGTCAGGCCTGCTTGTTGCCTTCCAGCCAGCGTGTCCTGGGCAGTCTCTCCCCGCCTCACCCGCATGTGCCCCAGTGAGACCTTTTCCTTGGGGTGCCTCCTCCCCAGAGAGGCCGCCCCCCACCCCCCTCCCCAGCCCCAGCCGAGCCCACTCAGAGTCTCATTCTAAAGTGAGCCCCAACCTGAGGGGCCTGGGTGGGGCTCGAGGGTTAAAGCTGAGACAAGACAGTCCCTCCCCTCCCCGGAGCACCTGCGCTTGGAGAAGCCTCACACAGTGGCCAGAAGAAACCTGGCAGTTATTGACGTCCAGGCCAGGCTGGCGGCCGCCTTAGGCCGTCAGGGACAAGAGCCCTTGGCTCCGTCCTGCCCTCCTCAAATCCCAGGCTCACCTCGTGGGCCCAAACTGGAGGCTGCAACTCCCGCCATCACACCTTTGTCCCGGGCAGGGAAGGCGCAGGGAGGTGGAGCTTTTAAGAGAGTGGGGATCTGTGGAGGTGGCCCCGGTGAAGACTTTCCCCACGGGGTCCCCGCTCATTGGCCAGGACAGATCACAGGCCCGCACCTCGCTCCCGGGGACGTACTGTTTTAGGAAGCTGTGTTTAGCCCTGAGTAAGGCGAGGTTCTGCTGCCCCTGAAGGAGCCAGAGTCCGTACTGGGTGGGTTGGTCAGCCACTTACCAGCTCGCTCACGACCTTCCTGGTCTCACGGTGATTTAAAAAAATAAAATAAATAAAAAACATTCTGAATAAGAAAAAAAAGTAATGTCCAATTCAATCAGCTTAGTCAATGGCTGAATAAAGAGCAGTACTCCTACGTTAAAAAAAAATTCTGGTCTCAGCACTTGAAGAAGCTCAGATCTGAGGGAGCACGGTGTCTGGGAGACAGTGAGTCTGAGGGAGCACAGTGAAGTCTGAGGGAGCACAGTGAAGTCTGAGGGAGCACTGTGAGTCTGAGGGAGCACAGTGAGGTCTGAGGGAGCACGGTGAGGTCTGAGGGAGCACAGTGAGGTCTGAGGGAGCACAGTGAGGTCTGAGGGAGCACGGTGAGTCGGAGGGAGCACAATGAGGTCTGAGGGAGCACGGTTACAGCCTCCCCCGCCCCCAACCCGCCTGACGGTGAGCTGCTCAGTCTGATGGTGGCAGCGGCCTTCAGGACGTGGCGTTCGCTCTCTCTGTGGCCTGACACCCAGCATCCATCAAACATCAAACAGCTCTGAGGTGAGTTCAGCATCGTTGCACCATCGCTCAGGTGCTGACTTAGGGCAGCTGAGGTGTGATTATCTGATCCGTATCTCTGAGGCCCAGACAACACGGCCTCAGTTAGGAAGAAGTTGGGCTTCTACATTTTATTCCCCAGTCCTCCTCTCTCTTTCAGGGAGAGAATTCCCTCCTCTTCCCAAGTTCGGCTGGATCGGGGTGAGTGGGTGGGGGGAGCATATAAAACTCTAGTTTGTTGGGGCTGGGGTGACGTTGCAGTGGCCAGGCCGCTTGCTTCACACAGGGCCAAGCCGGCTTCCATCCCAACATCCCATGTGGTCCCTGGAGCACCGCCAGGGGTGATCTCCAAGTGCAGAGCCCGGAGTAAGGCCTGAGCATTGCCAGGTGCGGCCCCCAAACCAACCCAAACCAAAAAACAACAAATCAGGGCTGGAGTGATAGCACAGCAAGTAGGGCGTTTGCCTTGCACGCGGCTGACCTGGGTTCGAATCCCAGCATCCCATATGGTCCCTTGAGCACCGCCAGGAGTAATTCCCTAGTGTATGAGTCAGGAGTAACCCCTGAGCATCGCCAGGTGTGACCCAAAAAGGAAAAAAAGAAAGGAACAACAACGAAAAAAACAACAAATCAAGTTTAAAAAAAAAACAGCAAAACCTCCTCTAATTTGCAACATCCGTGAGAATGATCACGGCTTTGATTCAAAGTGTCCAGAGAGGGAGAGAAGAGAGGAGAACGGGGTCTGGAGGGCCCCATTTGCGGGGACGTGACCAGGGCAGGGCAGGACGGGCACAGAGCTCCTGTGAGCAGGCCCAGCCGAGTCCTGGGTGTCTGCGTGTCCTCAACGACTGCTGTCCCCCAGCCCAGGGTATCTGAGGCGAGGCCCCGGTCTGAACCCACAGCCTGTCGCTTCCGGAACCCACTTCTGGTGCAGCCTCTGGGAATAAGGTTTGTGAAAAAAGAAAGAAAAAAAAGAAGAGCCAATGGGGCTGGAGTGGTAGCACAGCGGGGAGGGCGTTTGCCTTGCACGCGGCCGACCCAGGTTCGATTCCCAGCATCCCAGATGGTCCCCTGAGTACAACTAGCAACCAGGAGTAATTCCTGAGTGCAAAGCCAGGAGTAACCCCTGTGCATCACCGAGTGTGACCCAAAAAGAAAAAAAAAAAGAAGAGCCAAGTGGAGGCACACCCGTGACACGGGACCAGGCCTAGCCTGTGAGCTGGCCGGGAGTGGGGGAGGGAACGTGGCTGCCAGGACTCACGCACACGCTCGGCTGCGGGGCGCTGGCTGCATCCCTGGCAGTGCCACAGCCGGGAGCAATGCCTGAGCAATGTGCCGGGGCAGCCCCAGCACTGCGGGGCGCGGTCCGGTCAGCAAGGGCCAGGCGGGGGAGAAGGTGGGGGGGGAGGTGTGGGCTTTGCCACCGTCCAGCACTCGTGGGGGGAGGAGTGTCGTGGCTCTCCTGGTTTTATTTTATTTTATTTTTGCTTTTTGGGTCATACCCACCAACGCACAGGGGTTCCTCCTGGCTCATGCGCTCAGGAATTCCTCCTGGCAGTGCTCGGGGGACCCTAGGGGATGCTGGGAATCGAACCCGGGTTGGGCAGCATGCAAGGCAAATGCCCTCCCCGCTGTGCTCTCGCTCCAGCCCCTCTGGCTTATTCTTGAGCACAGTTTCTCCTGGCTAGAGAGAGCTCCGTGCTGGGCATGCGCCCGGCACGTAGCAGGACCAGGAGAGGCTCCCAGAAGGGGCGCTGCCAGGAGGGACCCCTAGAGCAACTGGGCAGGAGGAGTCTCGGCCCTGCAGAGGGCGGCCGTGACCACTCACACGGCACATGGAGGCGACCAGGAGGGAGTCTGTCCTCACCGCGGCTGCACCAGGCATCCCCCACCAGGGCAGGAGGGACTGACCGTGCAGGACTGTGGGTGCTCAGGTGCCCATGGGCACAGGGGAGACCCATGTGCGGCTCTGGGCCACTCTCCTGCGTCCTCCCACCCGCCCCATCCCTTCTCTCCCCTGAGCTCGGGAAGCATGTTGGACCAGGCCAGCAAGAGGGAGCACTGCCCCGGGGGGACTCGGCATGAGAGAGGGAGCACTGCCCCGGGGGGACTCGGCGTGAGAGGGAGCACTGCTCTGGGGGACTCGGTGTGTGACAGGGAGCACTGTCCCGGGTGATTTTGGTCTATGACAGGGAGCACTGTCCCTGGGTGGTCTCGGCGTGTGTTGGCACCCTGCTGCCTGCCCTTGGACATCTGTCTCCTGCCGAGCACATGCTGTCCCCAGCTGACGCAGACACAGGCCAGAGCCGCCTGCTCAGGCTAGGTCTGAGTGGGGGCGGCCGGCCGTCACCCCGTGCCCCCGTGCCTGTGGGGTGTGGGCGGGACTTCAAAGGACAGGCGTGTGCGGCCCTGCGCCTAGGGGTGCGGGCGGGGCGGGGCGAGCTCTGTGGGGTCCCTGGGGTGCAGGGTGGGGTGGGGCGAGCTCTGCAGGGTCCCTTCTCACACACTGGCACTGCGTACAGGTATCCGTGGCACATCCGTGCTCTCACGCAGGCACACACGTCCTGTTTGTGTGCCCATAGGTTCATGCATGTGGCAGCACGCATGTATCTGTGCACAGAGACACCTCATGTCTTCATACGTGTGCACATGTGCCCCCGTGTCTGAGTGGACGTGAAAGCCTGGGCATGGCACACACACACACGTGTGCCTCTGTGCACACACACCTGTGTGTCTGTGTATGTGTGCCCACAATGTGTATGTTGTGTGTTCGGGTGTGTCTGTCTGCGTGTGTGTGCACATGTGTGTGCATGCGTGTCTGTGAAGGCTTACCGGTGCATCCTGGGAAGGTGAATGCATGACAACACACTGACCTGCGGGGGGGGGGGTCTCTCCTCGGGGAGGGCGTCCTGCGGAGAGGGGGGGTCCTGTGGCAGGTCAGGCAGGAAGTCCGGGTGAAACCCCATGTTGCTGTTCCGGCCACCTGCTGCCCGCCAGGCTGCAGACCCGGGTTCCTGGTGGCTAGGACGTTTCTGAGGACCCACCTGCTGTGGATTCACTATGGGCAGTGCCCCCCAGCTCAGGCAGGAGGCCCCTGGCGGGCTCTAGGCCCTTGACATCAGGGGGCTCGGGGGGTCAGCATCCGAGACTCGGACCAGAAGCCGAGGTGGTCAGTGTGCTGGAGGGGTCTGTGGGCAGGGTCAGTACCCCCCCCCAACCTCTGGGCCAGGGTAGCTCCCTGCACGGAGGGTCCCAGACCTCCCAGAGCGGGCGCCCCCTCAGCCTCTCCCCTGGGAGAAACTGTCATCGTGGAGGTTTCCACACCAAAAGCCTCAAAACACGAAGCAGATGCCGGACCCACCCGGCGGCGAGTGCAGCTCTGAGGGTCTGGACACAGCGAATCCCAAACACGCGGCTTCAGTTTCTCCCGACGGACCTAAACGAGGCAGACGGGGGTGGGGACTGTCCCCGCTCAGAGCCCCTGCCGTCTCGGAGCCTTTGGGGCGCCCGGGAGACGGGCCTTCGCACCCCAGCCTGCGCCGAGTCGGACCTTTTTCTCTTCATGCCTGTTATGACTCACCGCTGCCTGGAGATTATTTTTATCCAGTTAATGAAGGTAATCTATAAATTACCACTGACCCAGATTCCTGATTTAATAAGATTTAAATGACATGGCCCGACTTGGCCGGGGCCTCTCTGAGTGTTCTCAGAAGCTGCAACTTCTATCCCTGCACCCGGGCCTGGCCCCGTGTGAGCCCCGCGCCTGGCCGTCACTGACCGAGGCCATCACTGACCGGTTCGAGGAGGCCAATGCTGTCTCAGTGAAGGCACCCCGTGGGGACCCACTGTCCCCGGAATGGTTGGAGAGTATGTGTCTCCCTCTGACTGGCCAAAGCTTCCTCCTCCCCCTGGCGGGGGTCAGCCCAGCGCAGATTGGACCGGGCAGAGCGGAGGTCGCTGCCTGCAGGCTGGCAAAGGCCTCCAGGCCCATTGCCCACCCCGGAGAGCCAGCTTGTCTCTCAGGGTCCATGGCAGGACACTGGGAGCTGGACCAGGCCACCTAGATGAGCTGCTGGGCCGAGCTGAGCAGACCAGGCCCCATGGACAGGCCGAGATGCTGAAGTCACTCGGGATGCAGGTTCCAACCCGACTCTCCAGAACCTTCCGCTCCCCACAGGTCGGCTTTTATTGATCTATTTTTTGATAATTCCATTTACCCTTTAGTCATAATATAAAATAAACTTGTGTGTACCTACAGGGGCCGGGCTTGGTGGGGGTTGGAAAAACACCTGGGGGTGACGGTCTCCTGCTGCGGAGAAACCACCTGGTCAAGAAAGTTCCAAGAAGACACCTCCTTGCATTCCCTCCGCCACTGTCCCCAGCTCAGGGTCCTGGACTTAGGGACCCAGGGACTTCACATAACAGGCTTTTATTTATTTATTTATTTATTGCTTTTTGGGTCACACCCGGTGATGCTCAGGGGTTACTCCTGGCTCATGCACTCAGGAATCACTCCTGGTGTTGCTCGGGGAATCCTATGGGATGCTGGGAATCGAACCTGGGTTGGCCACATGCGAGGCAAACCTTCTCCCCGCTGTGCTATCACTTCAGCCCCTGTAATGGGCTTTTAAAAGGAATTCTGCCTTGCACGCAGCCAACCGGGGTTCGATTCCCAGCGTCCCATAGGGTCCCCCGAGCACCGCCAGGAGTAACTCCTGAGTGCAGAGCCAGGAGGAACCCCTGTGGATCACCGGGTGTGACCCCCCCAAAAAATAATAAAATGAAAGGAATTCTCCCGAAGAAAATTGCCAACTGAGCAAAGGGACTAGCAAGAATAATCCAGCTGGTGTTGGAACATCAAATGCCTGAAACAACTGTATCATGCACAACTTTGTGAATCACGGCACTTAAGCTTTTTTTAAAAGTGGGGAAGAGAACGAAGGTCTCCGTTTTGGAAGTGAGGGCACAAAGTCGGAGCCGCCTCAGGTCCTCGGGTGGGGGCTAAGGTGAGTGGAAGCTTCTGGGCCCTCCCCACGCCCCCGTGGCATGGGCCATGCATTTCAAGGGCACAAATGTTGTTTTCCAGGAAATGGGCATGCTGCGGTCGAAGACTGAATGTTTTCGTGGTTTTCGCAATGCTTATTTTCATTTGCTCTAGAACAAGATTTCTCAACCTCAGCACAGGGGCACTTGGGGGCAGACGGGCTTTGTTGTGGGGGGCCCTGGGCCCGGAGGGGCGTCTTGCAGCATCCAGGCTTCTGCACACACACGTACACACACACTCACACACTCATACACACTCATACACACATACACACATTCACACACACACTCACACACACACTCACACACATACTCACACACACTCATACATACTCACACACACTCACACACACTCATACAAACTCATACACACTCACACACATACTCACACACACTCATACACATATTCACACACATACTCACACACTCACATACACACATACTCACACACACTCATACACACATACTCACACACATTCACACACATACTCACACACACACTCATACACACACTCACACACTCATACACACTCACACTCACACACACACTCACACACACACACACACACACACACACACACACCGTCCACCAAGTTCACATTGGCTGCTGATCGACGAACTGGGGCGACACAATTTCCCGCCACGGAACCACTTGGTCTAGAAAGTTCCCAGAAGACACATCCTTGCCTTTCCTCCAGCACTGTCCACAGCCCAGGGTTCTGGACATCACGTGATGGGCTTTTAAAAGGAATTCTCCCAAAGAAAATCGCCAATTAAGCAAGGGGACCAGCAAGAATAATCCGTCGGATGCTGTAGCCATCTGGCCAGTGCTGACTTGTACTCACATCTTCATATCCATTACACTTAATTACAATTAGCATTGCAGTTCATTTAATATTACGTTCCTAATTTCGTTTAACCCAAAAAAGGGGACTTCGGGGCAATTTAAGCTTTTCATTTCTTCTTCTCCCTTTTTTTTTTAATGACCAGTTTCCTGCCCGATGGATCCTATTACCTATCAGAAATAAAGAGCTTTTCCAACAGACTTGAAAAGTGGTTGTTGATGAGTAGGAAATAGCTCTTGAAACAGTCACCCCAGAACATCCCAGATGGAGTCCCCTCCCGGAACAGGGACTGCCTCGGACCTAGCTCAAAAATAGCTGTTTGCTTCCTCTCTGGCCAGCTGATTTTGTGGCATCACGCCTGGCAGCTGGGGAGAGGGTGAGCCTGGTGTTCTGTGCACGGGAGCGACGCCTGCAAGGAGGAGGAGGAGGAGGAGGAGGAGGAGGAAGAAAAGGAGAGGAAGGAGGAGGAAAAGAAGGCGGAGGTGGAGGAGGAAGGGGAGGAGGAGGAGGAGGGTGAGGAGGAGGAGAAGAAGGAGGAGGAGGAGGAAGAGAAGGAAAGGGAGGAGGAGGAGGAGGAGGTGGTGGAGGAGGAGGAGGAGGAGGAGGGGTAGGTGGAGGAGGAGGGGAAGGAGGAGGAAGATGAGGAGGAAGAGAAGGAGAGGGAGGAGGAGAAGGAGGGGAAGGGCATGTGAGGCCCTGCATTTGACACCAGTACTTCACTGGG